>CANXYC012286633.1:0-41432 GCA_948193065.1 Aleurites moluccanus
AGTAGAGTATGTGTTCCAACAATCGATAGATTAAAAGATGTGATTCTTAAGAAAGCACATCATTCCAGCTATAGTGTTCATCCAGGTGCTACAAATATGTACCACGACATCAAGAGTTCTTATTGGTGGAGTGGGATGAAGAAGGATGTGGTAGAGTTTGTGGCAAGATGTTTGACTTGTCAGCAAGTTAAATTTGAGCATCAAAAGCCTTTGGGTCTACTTCAACGGTTGCCCCTGCCAGAGTGGAAGTGGGAAAGGATTAATATGGACTTTGTTATAGGGTTGCCACGGACTTTAAGTGGGCATAACTCGATTTGGATAATTGTGGATAGATTGACTAAGTCAGCTCACTTCTTGCCAGTCAATACAATATACACAGCTTCTCAGTATGCACAAATGTATATTGATGAGATAGTAAGACTCCATGGGATTCCAGTTTCTATTATCTCTGATAGAGGAGCTTAGTTCACATTGAGGTTTTGGCAGAAACTATAAGAGTCTTTGGGTACTCAGTTTGATTTCAACACAACATTTCATCCCCAGACAAATGGGCAATCAGAGAGGACCATCCAAACTCTAGAAGATATGTTGAGAATATGCATTATAGACTTTGGAGGTAATTGGGATAAGCATTTGCCTTTGATAGAGTTTGCCTATAATAATAGTTACCATTCTATCATCAAGATGGCTCCTTACGAGGCTTTGTATGGTAGAAAGTGTAGGTCTCCTTTGTGCTGGGATGAAGTGGGAAAGAAGAATATTGAAGGGCCTGAATTGATTCAGTATACAGTAGAAAAGATCCCTATCATCAGAGAAAGATTGAAAATTGCTTTCAGTAGGTAGAAGAGCTATGCCGATCCTAAGAGAAAAGATCTTTGTTTCATGGTTGGTAACTTAGTGTTTTTTTTAATGTCTCACCTATGAAAGGAGTTCTAAGATTTGGTAAGAAATGCAAGCTATCTCAGAGGTACATTTGGCCATTTGAGGTGTTGGATAAAGTTGGAGAAGTCTCTTACATATTAGCCTTGCCACCTCACTTGGATAATGTTCATCCAGTCTTTCATATTTCCATGCTTCGAAAATATGTTGCAGATCATTCCCATGTGTTGCAAGCTTAAGAGGCAGAATTCTAGCAAGACTTGACTTATGAAGAGGTTCCAGTAGCCATCGTTGATAAGATGATTAAAAAGCTAAGGAACAAAAAGATAGTAATGGTTAAAGTCTTATGAAAGAACAAAGTTATGGAAAGATGCACTTAGGAGAGTGAGTTGAACATGCAATCTAAGTATCCCCACCTATTTCAAGTTTAAGGTAAATTCTTTAAATTCGAGGACAAATTTTATTAAGGGGGAAGAATGTAACACCTGAGATTTCTTTAACTTGTATGTATTCTGAAATTCTTATATTGATGTATATAAGATTTCTTATGGAATATTTATTTTGAAAGTATAATACCCTAGTAGACAGAACAATAGATAGTGAGGAAGTACAAAAGACAATATAGATATAACAGACTATAGTAACAGATATAATATTAATCAAAGTATGAATAGGCTCAATCGATTATGGAAATATACAGAGAATGATAAAAAGTAATATTCAAGAATTTTTGAGCCTCAAGTAGGCTACTTTTGAGGTACTGTCTCGGAAAGTACCGGTGTTAATTACATTGCCGGGAAAAGAGCAGTGCGGCTAATTTAAGAATTTTAGACCCAGACTTGGGGAAATTAAATAAGTTAATTTTATGTGAAATTATGGTGAAAATAAAGAGTTAAAAAATATTTTGGAATACTGAAAATAAGAGTAATAGCAAAATTATAATTTATGACAACTTTGGGGGTATTTATGAAAATCCACTGTCTGAGATCCAGAAATGACCAAGAACTATTTTTAAATAATAAAAAAATTTAAAATAAAGTATTTCACTCTCCACACTTGAGGTTGAATCTAAATAGAATAGACAGAATAAATTACAGAAAGTTTTGGAGTCGAAAATATAAATAAGAAAAATTTTGGGCCAAAGTACAATTAAACAAAGTTGTGAGACTCACCCATTCTAGAAAGTGAGTTAGGTGGTCGGCCATGGGTGATAGAAATGAATTATTGATGGGAAATAGTTATTTAATTTATCAAATTAATGAAAAAATTGATAAATCATCAAAAATCTAAAAAAAAAAATTCTTTTGTCTTCATTTTTTTGGGGTTGGCTTTTGGTGTATATAAAAAGAGGATGAAAATAGCTATTAGGAAGGGGTTGGCCGAACTAAATGGAAGAAAAACAACCAAAATTTTTTCTCGTAACCTTTTTATAGAAATCAATCAAAAGAAGATAGGAAAATTGATGAGAGAGAGAAGAATGATTAAAAAAAATGATAGAAAATTTTGTTCAAGCTTATAGAGGAGAAAAAGAAGAGGGTAATTCAAGCGTTTTAAATCAAGGCAATGATTATAAACTTACCATTTTTAATTGTATTTAAGAGTTTTAAGGCTTGATTTGGCAAATAATTGAGGTAATTAAGTTAAAAATGTAAAGAATGAGCTAGGGTTTATATAGTTTCTGAAATATGATTTGAGGCAGTAACTTTTGGTTAATATTCTGAAATTTTAATGACTGAATTTGAGGATGGAAAAAACATGAAAGTTGTTGATAAACATGTTAATTAGATTTCTGTAAAAGGAATTTATAAAATTCGAAGTGAGGAAAGAGCTATTGAGTAAAAATTATGACTGACCTGGAATTAGGTTTTCTATAAAATGCTACCGTGTTTCTATTGTAAAGACCGTTAGAGGCAGAATTAGAAGAAGTGTTCAACATGAAAATTATTCATTTATATCTATAATCCTATAAAAGAGTTTTTCAATTGGATTTGTGATTTATGAGATATTAGGTCATAAGTATAGACTGCCCGGAATGACTGTTTAACAGAACATAGGTTACAGAATTCTATTAATATAAGAACCTTAAAGTTTGAATTAGAGAAAGTGTTAAACATTAAAAATGTTCATTTATATGTTATATAAATTTCTATAAAATAGTTTTGTAATTTGAGGAGCACGGAATTAATTATAGGCATAAGAACATGGTATGTTTGGATAAAGATTTCAGGACAATAATTTAATTTTGGAAATTCACTAATAATTGTTCAGTAATCCAAAAATACTAAAATTTGGATATGTTATAATTTTATGTGTATATTTTCAATAGGAAAAGGAATTACAGTAATTGGTTAAGTATTGATTGAGTTATTAGCAAAAGAACAGTATCTGCTAGAATAAGATTTGTAGGCAGAATGCAAGCAGTAGGACTGGTTGTAACACTATGCTTAAATTGACATTGTAATTTGTGTAGTAATGAGAATAATGTGAATTTTGGATATGTTAAATTTTAATATGTCTAGTTTAAGTAGGAATAAGAATTTAAGCTATTAGATAAGTATAGAAAGAGATATGGATTAAGGAACACAGGCTGCCAGTATGGAAAGTTATACAAAAAAACCTTAGTAATTTGGAAATTCTTAAGAATTTCTTTAATATAAGTATAAGTAATGTAATTATATGTTAAATAGTATCTAAATGGAAATTAATTGGATATGTAGAGTCAAGAATATATTAGAGACGTGATGGGTACCATAAGAGATAAGGCAAATAATCAAGGATAAAGGAAAAGGGAAATGTACAAGTTCTAAGCTGAGATGAGTAATATATATATATCATTATGCATATCTATATTTTGATTTATTGACCCAATGAACATGTTTCCTTCTTGGTTAACTGCCACATTGCTATTGTTGATCATCCTTTGATTTTTCTTAAGATTGAAATCACCATATCCATTGATTGTTATTGATATTGAAATGCCTATTGTGCTTGATTAACTATATACCCGAATTGCTCCTAAAAGTATGCACACCAAATGTTTAACCATGATATTTATTGTTAATTGCTACCTTTATATCAAGAAAAGAAACTGATATATGATTAGTAAAATGTATTGACAAATAAACCCATGTGTATCGATTGAAAGCTAATGTACCATAATGTTCCTAATACATACTGGATATTGCTATTGATTTCCATTGGCCTATTTACATGAGATTTGAGTGGGTGCATACCATTGACATTATGCACATTGACTATATGTGATACCCTAACTGGAAAGGGTTAACTATCCTAGCCATAAGACCTGATTAGTCTTATGTATATTGATACGTGAATGATATATGTGATACGAGTTTCATGGCCTTTTATCTGTCTTATCTCTATCTTATCTACATGATACGAGTATTATTTACCTGTTCATTGATTCCAAGCTTATATCTTATTGCTTACTATTGATGACCATTCTTTCATCGATTTGATTATTACTTGTTCCAAACTCCCAAAGATATTTGGTGTGCAAATTAATTAACCTTGACATGTAAATTAAATACACTGATATTCTTTATTGTATTTATTGACACTTGATTACCATTGACCACTTTTGTTATTATATGTTTATATCACATGTTTAATGATGTATATATGTTCACTGAGTATTTTTATACTCACCAAATAGTGGTTTATAATTTTTACAGGGATGAGATAGAGGAGGTTGATTCCAAATCAATTTCTTTTTCGACTTGGGATGTCAAATACATCGAGGTAGAATTTTATTCTTTAAAGGTCGTGAGTGTCAATTCTTAGAGTTCCATGATACTGTGTATAATTAGATGATTAAGTACTATAGTGATATATAAACTGTGAAGTAATTGATATTTAAGTGATGTTAAAATGTAATGTGATTTGTTATTAAAGTTTAGTAATGAATCACTATAATGTGCAATGCTTAATGATAATGATAGTAAAGTGATAATGATAGTGATACTGGTATTGCTAAAATGAAATTCACATGTTTTAAAAGAGATTTAGAAGTGCTATGTCTGTGAAACTATGAAGTTGAGGGTATAAGGAAGGCAAATTATTGAAAGTGCAAAAATAATTCTAATGCAGGCTGTGTAATTTTGAAAGACTCAGTTTTGGGTATGGAATAACATTAAAATTACAAATAAAACTCAGGCAAAATTTCTGTAAAATTAACGAGTAATAAATGGAATTTAAGCATTGATAAATGAGTTAAGATTAATTGAATAATTGTTAACTAGATTGTTCATGGGTTCTACGGGTTTCCGGTGACCTTAGGTCTACCCATACCCTATAACAGCCATGGCCCAAAAGTAGGACGTGACAGAAAGTGAGATTTATTTCTTTTGATTTGAATTTCAGAGTTTGTGTTTGTGCAGAATTTTATGAATTTATTTTCAAGACTTTAAAGAAAGAATTTCGGATATGTTGTAGTCTTATGTGTCCAGTTTAAGTAGAAGGAAGAATCGATACATTTAGATTTTTGTAGCTCAAGATAGAGTTGGTTTAGCATGTATTACCGAAGTGAATTTTTTTGAACTTCTGTTGTGAACAGTAAACTCTGGATTTTTTTTTTTTTTTTGGCAATAGCTTCTCCACTTCATTTTCTTTCTTTCTTTCTTTCTTCTTTTCTCTTCTTTTCCATTTCTTATTTCTCTCAACCATAAGTCATTTTTCTTTATTTCTAAGATTTTAATACTCTAATTAAGCCTTATTAATACTAGAAAATATAAATTAAGGACTATAAGAGCATCAATTCAAGTCAAATTCTTCAAAAAAATTTTGGAGGAGAAAATAAGGTAATTTTCTCAAATATTCTCTCTAGCTTGAGTTAAGTTTTTTGTAAGCTAGAATAGTTATTTTTAAGTTGTGGGTGATTTTTTGTGAGCATTAATGGCTAATAATTATGGTTAGAGTTAGTAGTATGAAGATTTATAATTTTTGGATGAATAGTGCTGTAAATAGTAGTTTTTCTCTATAACTATTATTCATCTTCTATTATTGATTAAATTAATGCTAGAATTAGTTTATAGAAACTCTAAGGAGCTTAGAATTTATGGAGGATTATTTTATATGATTGTTTTGAGAAAATCCTAAAATTTTGGAATTTTGGGTTATTGAGAAGAGAACTCAAGAAATTAATGATCTTTTGGATTTGAGTAAGAGTTGAGCTTTATTAGAAAGTTTTTTAGTGTTAAGAGATAAGTGTGGATTTCGTTTCATGTGTATGATTCTCCATATGAGAATTGTTGCTAAAGTATATTATATTCATATATATGTATATTTTATTTATGAATTCAATTTATTGAAACCATCCTTAAATAGAATATTTGAATATTGATAATGACTTGGTTATTTTCCTTGGACCAAGTTCATTAATAAACCTTTGTTATGCATAATATGATATGTTATTCATATGTCGTGATCTCTTGATTACTTTTAATTACTATTGAACCAATACATGATATGTATATCACGGAACATACACTATAGAATGTTTTCCCCAATGAAAGTTAATTCATTGGTCCATTGTGCACAGAGAAAACATGGCTGATAGGGTATAGTATCAGTGTTTTACCTAGAGGGGATCACGAGCTCTAAACATATGCCTGCGCAAGCATATGTGCCACTTGAAGGTAGTAAGGCTACCCAAACGTTATGATGTGATATCAATTATATGTTATGTTTATTTGTTAATACCATACTTTATAGGCATTTATATTTTAAAAAAAATCATGATTTGATATTCATATATGTATTATGAAATGATTGGATAGTGCTACTCTTTGTAAGCACTTATGATATTAATGTATATGTTAAGATTTCTTTCTAGTACCCTGGTACATATTCCAGATTTGCTATTTAAGTATTTTATATATGTTATTCATTCTAATCGTTCACATCTTACTGAGTTGAAAGCTCACTACTCTTCTGTGGATTTCAGATTATAACTTAGCTCGAGAGAGAGTTAACCCTGAAGACTGAGTTTCTTGATTTTCTTCTCCACAATAAGACTCTTTTATGCAATATTTTTGGATAATAGTTGAATTATATATATGTGTTCATGTCTATGAGAAGTATACTCTTAAAAACTCTGTAGATGTGTGTGATGTTGCTTATTCTTATGTTGCCATGGATGGCATTGTAGATTTTTTCTTGTTCCATATTGATATTAGAATTATCTTTTGATCGGTAAAGAATAAGAAGAAATGTTATATCAGGTTGATGAGATATATAAGATATGGATGTTCGGCATGATGCTAGTATGTATTATATGTTTGATCCAGGTTAGCTAAGGGTTCTACGGGTGTATGGTGACCTTATACCTACCCTTGTCGTAGGACCGTCGCACCGATGGTTTTGGGGTGTAACAATTGTAACTACTTGGTAGCAGGCGCTGCTTAATATGTAGCGGAGGTTACATAACATACAACGGGGCTACTTCTCTAATATCTCAGAATTTTGTCTTCTGTGTCCATTAGTAGTGGACGCTACATATTAAATTTATGCAATTCTTAAAAGTATTACTTACACATAAACAAACAAATAAAATTATTTATTTATACTCATTAAAATGAGTATGTTAAAACACTAAGGTCTAATATTCTTATATTATAATGAAATGTGCAATTAGACCTTTCAAATTTATTTTATTCAATTAAATATATAATTTTTATTTAAAAAAATAAACTCTTGTAGCAATAAAATATTATATAATTTATTGATAAAGAAAAAATATTAATAATTTTCTTCATAAATATTATAATTAAAGATCTTGAAATGAGGAAGATAGAAAATAGCTAACTGATATTTTTTGACCAAAATTGTATTTTATTTTTGAAAAAATATTAAATTATAAATAATTGTATTTTCATTAATGTAATATGAAATTTTTAAAAAGAAAATAAGTGAATAAATAATACATTTATTGAGATATTTTTTATCAAGTGAAATATTAAAATAAATTTTAGAATTATATCATATATAATATTTATTTTATTTAAAATAAATTTTATATTTATTATTTAATATACCAAACCTGAAAATTTATTTTCAAATTAATTCTATTTAATTTGAAATTCATTTGCAATTGAAATAGATTTTTTAATAAAATTAAATCAAACATTGCATAAAATTTATCAAAAACAAAATTTTCACAAAATTTTATTTTAATTTTTTTTTAAAGCTATTATGAATAATTTATTTTAAAATTTATTATTTGAAATTTATTTAGGAAGTATTTTTATGTCCAACTATAAAATCTAATTGCCGTTTAAAAATACACGCGTCGATAATTGAGAAATTATTGAGTATTTAAAAAAATATTAATTATGGATTCGTCTACTTCAAATCGTTAAAATTTGATAATAAATAAAAATTACAATTACCAATTAAAATTTTTACAAACTAAACAAATTACTTTTATTTCAAAACGAAAATTATATGCACACATTCCCATCACAAAATTCATTTTGACGGCTGCTGAACATCCATCTATGTTGAATTGTTGAATTGTGGGGTAGAGTGAATAGAAGAGATTCCGATGGGGACCTGCAATACAGGCCCATTGGGCCTCCCAAGAACAAAGGCAAAAACATATGTGGCAGAAATTCAAAGCGGCTCTCTCCACCAAAATTCAAAACACTGATTGGAGGGAAAAATAGGAAAACTAGAAAGTCCCCACAAAACCAATTCTCTCTACATCAATCAATCCATCTATTTTTTTCACACAAAAATGGCAGAAATTCTAAGCCCTAACCCATCCCTAAAGCAGAGACTACCCAGGATCCAGTCCCCAACTGCTTCCTTCTTCCTAGGCTCCAATGACGATAAGCTAGAGCGCGCTCAGGCACGCGCTGCCCGTGCCGCTGCTATCCGCCGTAAACCCATTTCCACCCTTGCTACGCCTCCGCCGGGCCAAAAACCAGATCCTTGCCTTGACAAGCAGCAGATCCTCGTCCTCTTTCGGAATTGTATCAAGCTTGCCAGTGAAAATGTCCGTTTTACCCCCATCCACTCTATGCATCTCTTCTTAGTAGTTTAACAAAGTTAATCCTAGTCGTTGAGTATTTCTTTTTCCTTTTTGATGATCTATTTTGTTTTAGTGATTTTGTAATTTGGTTTTGAATTTGCGTTATTTTTATTAACTTTGCAGAAAATAAATCAAAAAAACACATGGGAATTGAATTTGATAGACCATCTTTGCGAGATTGTCAAGGTTGAAGAAGAAGAGGATGTCGAGACCAATTTTCAAAAGGTCTATTTATTTTAGTTCATTTTTCAATTTATTTTGCATACTGATGTGCATGCTAACTTATTTGGACAGAGAATTATAGATTTGGATTGAACCTGAAATTCAATTGTTATAAATGTTGAACGAAATCATTTTGGCTTTTGTTTCTAATGACTGTATGTATATAAGTATATTAAGGAGATCTAAGTGAAATATTAGATTAGGAGTTTGGAGAATTAAATTAGGCTTTTTTAATAATTTTATTGATTTGATCAGGCAAATGAACTAGCTATTGCTATTCTATTCAGTGATTGAATATCATAAGACGGTAAATTGTTGATATCATGAAGTGATAAAAACATTGTATGGTTGTTAAAGAAGCTTGAATTGTACACCCTAATACAGAATCACTCAGTTTAAAAGTTTCAGCTGATATTTTGTTTTTTCAATCAGCCCCCACTTGGCTAGAGGCCTAAAGCCAACTCTAATTGCAGTGTTGTTGTTTTGTTCATAAAAAAATTTCTATATGTCTAGCTGTTAGGTAAGGCTTAGGAATGCTCTGACACATTCCATGGTGGATACCAACCTCAAATATAGTTTTTCCCTCCCTTTTTTACCGCTAGTGAATAGTCAATTTCCCTCCTTTCCACGCACAACTTCACTGAAACATAACTATCATGCACAAACCCTCTGGGCCTTAGATGTGTTATTAGCATGTCCAGATGTTATTTTTTGAAGCATGATTTTCGTTCATGCATATTCCAAGTGCACGTCGTGTGTCAATATATATGGGGAATCACTAAACTCTAGAGACATAAGCCAAGAGCCGTGATGAAAAGTTGGATCTGTAAGACATGTTCAAATTTGATTTTCAATCTTTTTTGTGTTCTAGAATATGGATCTTTCAACTTGCACCAGAAGTGCACAAATATTCATTGCATTTGAATTTTTACAGGCCAGTTGTACTCTTGAAGCTGGAGTGAAAATTTACTCATTACGGGTAGATTCAGTGCATTCAGAAGCATACAAAGTCCTTGGTGGGATTAATAGAGCAGGTCAAGAAAATGAAGAAGGTTAGGTTCATTGGCATGTAAAAAACTAGCCTTTAATTCTCTTTTCCTTTATTTTATTTTATTTTTTGAATTATGGGAGGTAGCAGTTTCTCCTTTTACAGAGGATTGTCCATTTAAGAACTCATAGGCTTTCCAGAGTAGAGGGAAGTGGCATTTTAACTGAATTGATTTTAGTGGACTGCATGAAATGTAAAGATATGTAGAAATTATGTTATACTTACCATCATTTGTCTTGTTTGTCCTTTGTGGGTTGTAAATATAGTTGATGAATGTTGTAAATCTATTTTTTAAGTTTCGGCATTGTAGTATCAAATTACATAGTTCTTGTGCCTTTTGTGTTGATAATTTCTTAATGTTGTGTTGTAATAATAGATGCTATTATGGAGAATGGCAACATTGACAACGCACAAGAGGAAGGTCACTCCAAAAAAGAGATAGATAGGAAGGTTGATCATTTTCTGATTTATAAACTACATTATTTTTAAAAATACAAACTAACAGAAGTTAATACGTCCAGATTTCGCCTTTGTCAACACTGGAATCATCTTTTGAGGCTCTTAATGTGAAGAAGTTTGATGGTGATCACACATCATACACCATCTCTGTTTCTATCGTGGAATTTAAAATGCGGTTAGTAATGAAATTTTCATTTTTTTTTTCAGTTGCATTTGCAGTGGATCCATTATATCATCAAACATCTGCGCAATTTGATGAAGGTGGAGCTAAGGGTCTTTTATTGAACAACCTTGGAGTCTATGGTGGGTGTCGAGTGCTCTTTGATTCACAGGAAGTACCTGGGAAGTTCACATCATGTGAAAATCAACATGAAAGACAGGATGTGATTGATCTTTCTTTTGCTAGGGGTATGGTGTATTTGCTTTTGTAACAAATGGAATTTTTGGTTACTGTTTCATTATCCTGTGCTCAAAATTCCATAGTTAATTCCTTTTCAATTATCAACAGCTTCTTTTTTTTATTTACCAGATTTCGTTGAACAGATGATACTGAACATGCAAACAAAGCATGAAATTTCCCCAACTCTGGGAAGCATAATCAACCAATTTGATGAAGATAATAAAAGGACATTAGACATTTTTCCTTCTCTCCAGAAGTCTTGTCATCAGGTTGAGATCGATGATGAAACTTGTAATGAAGAAGTTGATTTCGATGGTAATGCATTTGGGGATAGTGGCACTTGGACTTTTGAACATGATGATCAGCGGGGTGTTGTTGATGATGACCCTAGTGGTGCTGATACATCTTTACCAAGTTTCCATGAGGTTACACCATATTACTATAGCTTTCACTGCTAATTACATATTTTGTTCTGTCTTTGTTATTTAAAGAACTTAATGAAGTTTCTACTGACAATTTGTGATTAATTCTTGTAGGAAAATGAATCATTTTCTTTCCATAGCACTGATGTGGATGACAGATTTGAGAAAGTTGACAGGTACTTGTTTTTTAGTTTGGGATTCACATCGAAACAAAATGCTTGGGCAGGTCCTGATCATTGGAAGTATCGGAAAGCTAAAGGTAAGGTTTAGGACAGTTCATTTAACACTATCATTGTTTTGTATCAGTAGATGACCATTTGCAGAATTATAATGTAGAAACTGTTATATAGATTCAGAGGATCATTCTACTACTGAAAAAGGATCACCAATAACAACAAAGAGAACCAAGACTAGGAAGCAAGCAGAACTCGATATTGATTTCACAAAAGCCATGGATGAAAAGATGCCAGATGTCTTTGCCCCTCCTAAAAATCCCAAGTCATTACTTTTACCTGCAACTAGAGCACCGTGCAACACAACACTGCCAGAAGATTGCCACTATCAACCAGAGAACCTTGTTAAATTATTTCTTCTACCTAATATAATGGTAATTATAGTGATATAATTATGGGATTGTATGCAATTGAGATGGTATTTATTTTCTTTATCATTGATGAAAAACTGTTTTGCTTGCAGTGCCTTGGGAAGAGAGCAAAAAGATCCTCAGGTGAGTTTATTTTTTATTATCTTAACTACATTAAAGTTTTCTCTTGAATATCACCTAGGACTTCATTTCTATTGATCCCCTTGTTGCCAGGACAAACTTAAGAATCATGTGCATATCTAGCTGATAGCAGTACTTTGTCATGATTTTAGTGTCTCAGCCGTGTAATGCTATAATCATTTGTCATAAATGCCAACATAGGCAGCAGCAACTAAATGGTTTTTAATTCTTTTTTGGTAATTGATCAGTTCTTTATATGTCCTTACCTTCTTGGTAATGTGTCCAGTCTCCACCGTCCACCTTAACTCTCAGCTTGCTTGCATTGTATTTGAATCATATAATTTTTTCCTTTTGAATCAAATCATATTCTTGTGAATAAACATTTGTGGTAAATTCCAAATGGAAGGGATTGGTTGGGAATTTCTGGTATCAATGTTTTTGGGGGAGGGAATAGAAAGTAGATTTAGAGAGAACCTATCTTTTGGTATAGCCAAATGAAGAGAATTCATGAATTTTGACAAATGGATCATATGCTGAAGTCTCTTAAAAATGAGGGATTTGATACGTACGACTCATGAGATATGACAGTAAGATGAGGAATTTTACATTTTTCTTTTTTAAATTCCAAAAATGTTCTTTTATTCTAAGGATTTGGTTTGCATATCGAATGACTGATTTTTCAAGTCCTTGGATTTTATATGATCAGGTTGTTTGATTCTCTATAATTTTAGAAAAATCAAAACTCTTTTATCCATGTATTACAGATTCATAAAATACAAGTATTCCGTCAATTTCACATTTATCAATGTACCAGAATTCAAAGAAAAAGCTACATATTTAGTCAGTTTTTCATGGCTGCCAAAATGTTTGAGCTTGGACAAAAGGCTTGACTAAGTAAATTATGGCTTTTTCTTGCTTTTATTATTTGGGATCAATTTTTTTCCCCTGTAAGTTTGATAATGACTGAAGAATGTAGAAAAAGGAATCTGTATATGATATATTAAATGACATGAAAAATTAGCAACCTGAAGAAAATAGCATTCACACAAGATTCAAGTTAATTATCTTGCTCAGTAATGTGTGTTTTAGGGTTCTCTATTGTATTCCAAGCACTCTTAAGAGCCTGTCCCCCCATCTTTCTATGGTGTGTGAATAGATCTAGTCAAGTTCTAAGTCTAAGCACTTTTTGAATCCTTTTAAGCATTCATCCCCTGCTTTCGCAAGAAATATGCTTGTTTTATTCTCAGTTTCTAGCTGTATAAATTTTGAGGTCTCTCATTATAGGTGTTGTCAGACTGTGCTGTGCAAAGTAAAACTTTCATCATTTCCTTCCAAATCAAAGTAAATTTTGAGGTCTTTCATCTATCAATTTATTATTATTTTTCCCTGACATCTTTAAATTATCATTAAGATATTGATTTATAATTTAGATTTTGTTTTTGCATTTCAAATATTATGGCTATTGCCCATTTATTTCAGTCAATAAAAAAATGTCCTTGTGATAATACGGTACATGACCACAGTGTTCATAATCGACCTTCTTCATTTTCAGATGAACCAAGGCAGCAGTCAGATGATTATGGAGCAATGCGATCCTGGGATGATGGAAGTGTTTTTGGTGGCGATTTTGATGATGGAAACACATATAGCGATGTGGAGGACCCCAACACACTTGTTTCTCAGCCTCGTCAGGTTAGTTTATATTTTAATTATGGTTTGGAATACATTATACATAAACGAATCAATCAATGAAGAATCATTTCCTCTTCATATCTTCAGTGGTATAACCAAAACAACAATTTATTTTCTCAGAAATTTTTTGTTCAGATTATTTCACAAGCAAGATATTTTCTATGACAAAATTCTGCCTAATACATATTTTCAGTTCATCAATTTTTTTGGGGTCTATTGACAATTCAGGTGAATAAAATTGAAGTTCAGTATGACAAGACTTCTAAGCAAGTCGATGTCCAAACACTGAAGGAAACTCTTTGGCACCATATACAAGAGTCTCCTCGAATGCCTTTTCAGGTATGCTAATCATGTTTGCCTTCTGCTTGTATCTTTCATTATTGCTTAAAGGCTTATCTCTAATATGGGTCACATTTTAGTTAGCCCTATTATGAGTCGTAATAGAGCTAAATCGATCATGGAGCACTTTGCTAATCATGTTAAAACCTAAATACAAACACAAACTTATTTCATTAAATAGGTAGTAAAATCTGATACTCGTATTAACACATGTTGGGTTAACACAAATCAATGCATTTAACCTGGGTCAACCTACTTAACACATTATGTTCAAATCATTACTTTTTCTTTTTTAATTTTTTTTGAAGTAAATGTGAAATACGCAAAATTAATCTCTAATATTATATTACATAATACATGGTATACAATGGTAGAAAAAGTATAAGGTTAAAATTGGTATTTGACTTGTTTGGGTGTTCCCTTAATGTTGTCATGATAAGTAATGTTAAAAAAGATATTTATTTTCAAAATGGTGGGTCAACCTGATATAATAATTATTTTTGTATTAAGCAAATACCATAGTAAAACCAACATAATGGATCAAATTCAAAACCTCTAATTTTATATTGCATTTACATTATGTTCATAGCTACCCCTAATCCCTAGTGAAGCCAAGAGCACGACTCAATCCTGGGCTATGTGTACAATTCTAGAAGATTTCACCAGCGAAACTAGTTGGAACCTGCATATTATTTTGTTCTTAATCATTTCATAATATTTGCTGCTGTTTCAATTGAGAATGAATTTTGGTAGATGAATCTTAGCAGTGGTGTTATTATTGACACTCAAGTTGCAGAGTTCAGAAAGGAAACACATTATATGCAATTTGTTGCATACGAAAATTGAAAAATTGAACTGCACAAGGAAATGCCAAAACTTAGTCTATCTACAATCTTTAGATGATTTAGATTTACCGTCAAATTGATGCCAACAATGGGTACTTTTAATGCTTGCAATTACTGAAACTAAATTGATTTAATTTTTTTTTTTTTTTTTGAGAAGGATCAAGAAGGGGCAGTATCTTTCAAGAAGCTTCTGTCTAGCTTTCCTAGTGAGTGTAGAGCTGCAGCAACTATCAATGAAATTTCTACACATTTATGCTTCATATGCCTATTACATTTAGCTAATGAGCATGGGTTGAGCATCCATGGGTGTGATAGTTTAGATGATCTCATGATAAATCTCCCCAGCAATGATTTATATGTTGAAGAAGTGGTCTAGAGCTTCAAGTAATTGCACTTACTATTATTATTGTTGTTTTGTGAAAATTGTGTATCTTTGGTGTTCTGCAAAGATTGTAAATCTCAAAAAACCGAGTCTGATTTTGCTGAAATTTGCCCACATCATTAATTATTGTGTATTTGTTGTCATATCAAAGAATACTTGTACAATCATAGATCAATAGTCTCTCATCATATTATTGTGGTGCCTGTCTGGTAGCACAAGTGTGCACGTGAAAATGCAGTTGCAATGGTCTTAGGGTAGTGGGACTAAGCTTGGGATTGGGCCCCCACCCAGCTTATCATGTGGGGCGATTTCTTATCTGTTGAGCCTCACATTGCGGATCAGGGCAATTTGTTGTTTTTGTTTTTCACTCTCTAATTACTAATTCTACTGATGTATTGGCACTTCTTTGTAAACTGTAATTGAATTTCTGGTTCTTAGGGTTTGTGGTCGGAAGTACAACCGGATGCTGAAGTTACAATCTTATTGTAGTTTTTCATTTGATTTCTGAATTTTTCTTTTTGGATATATATATATTGGAATTTAAATGAGTTGCACAGGGAAGACAAAAGGAGGGGGAGAAATTAGGGGATAGAAAGGGTGAGGGTGGGATATGTTTTGTTGACCGAAAGAACAAACTTCTACCCCATTTTCTTCTTCCCTCTCCTTTCCGCAACCTTTGCAGTCAAGAAAATGAAAATATTCCTTCATTTTCCCTCTTCTCAAATGCTGTTAACATTGCTTCATGAATTCTATCCTGGTAGGTCCAGTTTCATGAGCTTATACATTATAATGTCTGTTTATCATTGTTTTTTCCTCTAAATTTTTCTAGGATTCCAATTTCTTTTTTTTTTTTTAATGAGATTTGAATCTTAAGTCATAATTACGTAAAAAGCTGAAGGAAGTTTTTCATTAATTGTATGATGTGATTGATATGTATATATATATATATATATATAATAAAAACTTTTTTATTTTAACTGAGAAAGTGAGCAAGCTGCATCCGATCACTTGAATGGATATATCAACTTAGCAATGATAAAGATAAAGTTTGAAAGGATAAAAGATTCTAAAACTACTAATATTTTTTTATTAAAATTTAATTTGATAAAGATAAATATATTTATTTTTAATTAAAAATCATTTAAGTGTTTTCAATCAAAATTTTATTAAAATAGATAATATGATATAGATAAAGTTTAGAAGGATAAAAGATTCTAAAAATTAGTTTTTTATTAAAGTTTAATTTGATAAAAATAAATATATTTATTTTTAATTAAAAATCATCTAAAAATTTTCAATCAAAATTTTATTAAAATAAATAATATGATATGATATATTAACTCAGCAATGATAAAGATAAAGTTTAGAAGGATAAAAGATTCTAAAAACAACTAAATTTTTTTATTAAAATTTTAATCAAAATTTTATTAAAATAGGTAACATGATATAATATATCAATTCAGTCGTATGAAAAGGGTAAAATTTAGAAGGGTAAAAGATTCCAAAAACTAATAATTTTTTATTAAAATTTAATTTAATAAAGATAAATATATTTATTTTTTAATTAAAAATTGTTTAAAAATTTTCAATTAAAATTTTATTAAAATAAGTAATATATATGATATATTAATTTAGTCATTTGATATTGATTTTAAATGATATGTTAAGTCAAAAGGTTTGAATGATATATTGTGTCACGTGAAAATAAAATTTTATTTTAAAATTTTTAAATATTATCTGATTAAAAATAAATAAAATTTTAGGTATTTGCCAGCATTAAATATTAAATTATAATAATTACATTAAAAATTAATAATTTTAGAATCAGTTTCGGTAATATTGATGATTCGGTTGAACTAAGCAACAAACAAGAATTATCACCATTATTCCATAATAACTTTGTTGTTTTAAGGTCAATAATTTTTTTTTTATAAATTGTTAGTTTTATTTGTAGGTTAATTGTTTTATTTTAATATTCTCAAGAATTAATTTTATTGACCCCAAAAGTGAGGTAGTCCTTAATTTTGTATTGTATTGCAATTATTTATCTCTGTTTTTCATTTCTATTTTTATTTCTAATACAAAGCAAATAGCCAAAAAATAATCAAAATACAAGAAAAAACAGGTATTAAAAAAAATTTACAAGAATGTTTTTTATATAAAGTTTTGTATCAATCAACTTAATGAATAAAATTTAAGATTTATAGATGATTTTATATTAAAAAATAAATAATTTATTTAAATTTTAATGTGGTAAATTTTTTTATTTTTTTAAAAATGTAATTTAGAAGAATATTTTAACTTAAAAATTAAAAAAAATATTTTGAATGATAAAAATAACTAATAATTTTGGATTCATAAATTGATTTTTATTGTTTAAATGTATGAAAATAAAATAAAATTTAAATTAGAAAAATATTATGAGGAAATATTATTTTAATGCTATAAAATGTCAAAAATAATATAAAAAAAATTATTATTTAATCCTTAACATTTAATATAAATAATTAACTTATTTCTATTTTTTAAGAAATTAATTAATTAATTAATCTCTCAATTTTGATTTCATCATATTATTTAGTTGTTTTGTCAATTAATTAATCCCTCAAATTAAATTGAAGAATTAGTTAGTTATTTTAAAAAAATTATTTAATTAATTAAATCAAATATTAAAGAGAAAATAATAATTTCTCAATTAATATCAATCAATTATTGATTTTTTTTTTCTTGCACAATATGCGTGTGTCCATGTAGTCATTATTTAGGAAATGGTCCCAAAAGTCTGTCTTGAAATGTCATGAATCACGAAAACGTGTGAACCAACGTGAGCTACTTTGTTTACAAGGCCTGGATATGCTGCAGTGGACCCTCGAATCATAATTTCACCTTACAACCCTCATTAATTGCAAGATATAAAAAGAAAATTTATATTTTTTTAAAACGAAACAAAAGAAAAAAGATCATTCACTTCAACTACTTCCACTACCACCACCATCATGGCTGCCATGATGAGCATCTCTCCAAACATGTCCTCCTCCTCCTCCTCCTCCTTCTCCTCACCACCACCATCGGCACAAACACTATCTACTAAATCTGCACCGCCTGCTTCCCTTCCTCTCCGTACAATCCCAGGCTCTTATGGCTGGCCATTGCTAGGACCTATCTCAGATCGGCTAGACTACTCGTGGTTTCAAGGACCAGAAACTTTCTTCAGGAAACGAATTGAAAAGTACAAGTCGACGGTGTTCCGTACAAATGTGCCGCCAACATTTCCTTTCATCACCGGAGTGAATCCAAACGTTGTGGCGGTTCTGGACTGCAAGTCTTTTGCTCATCTTTTTGATTTGGAAATTGTGGAGAAGAAAAATGTTCTCGTCGGCGATTTCATGCCAAGTACCAAGTTCACCGGAAATATCAGAACTTCCGTATATCTTGATCCCTCCGAACCAGGCCACAATAAGGTATGGATCATCCCACTTATACGTCTCCATATATATATTTATTGTATTTTCTATAATGGTAATCATAAATATATACAGTGAATTTCTAGCATTAAAACTATTATTTTCTTTTAAACAACTAAAATTTGCATTCAAAACTCAAATATTATCAGTGAATTTAATACTGTGAAAAAAATAAAATAAAATAAAATTGAATGAAGATATGCAATAGCGTTTTAATGGATGGGCTTCATCAGAAGAAATTAATTCCAAGTTAATAATGTGGGCATCGGTGTTATGGGAGCATGAATTTGTCTTTTAGCTCTTCAGCTAGTCTTGAGATCTCCAAGTTTGACTTTCAATTAAGATGATCGTGATCTTCTTTTGGTTGTTGAGTTTTAGATCTGGGTTCTTAAATTCAAATCTTCTTCCAATTGTAGGTGGCGATTGTGTTTTGAATTTGTTGAGTGAATTTTTGGTTAATGATTCCTCTTCAGATTTTGTTTTCCATTTCAGATCTAGGTGATGCTTCAGATCTGATTTTTTTTTTCTTTTACTGCTCTCTATCTGCGTCTTCTATCTTGGTGTTAGTTTTAGATTTGTGGATGAAATTTATTATCCATGTATCAGCTAAAAAGTAAATTTTTATATTAATTTTAATTAAAACATATAAAATTATAATATAAATTTATAATTTATAATTTATAAACTTACAAATTAATTGTTTGGAGAGTGTAAGAAAATTAAAATTTTAGATTTTAAATTTTAAAAATTTAGAAATTTTAAGTTAAAAATAGAAATAATAAATTTAAAATAATTAGGAATATTAAATTTTGGAGAGATAAATTTAATTAAATATTTTAATTAAATCTAAATAAATTTAATTTATTGCTCTGAATAAAGGATTTAATTTAAATTTTTATTATTCACGATGATAAAGAATTACTAGATTTTAAAAATTTAATAAATAATTCTTAAATTCAATTATTATTATTAGATTTTGGAGCTAGTATAAATATGTGCGGCACTTAACTAACGTTTTGTAGTCATCGTTCATGTCGTTATTATGAGTCTTTGTTTGTTTGTTTTTTTTCTTCGTTTGTTGATAACTTGACATGCTAAGCTTCTAATAGCCTTTTATTTGACTATCACTCCAAGGATAGAGATAATAAAAATAATAAAAAACATGTAAAAAACCTTTTCAATAAAATAAAAGGGAATTGGAACAAAAATAATAAATAAGTAAAAAATCATTTTCAATAAAATAATAGTGTTGTGAACATGTTGGACATAATACTTTTTTATTTTTGTTACTTAGATATAAAGCTTTAATATTTATTATATTAATAAATTTCAAATATGCTTTACATGTTATTTAATAAATTTTGAATAATTTTATATAATTTAGAATTATATAAAAAACGAAGCAATAATTTAAGACATATACCCTATTTAATATCTAAAAATATACTAAATAAATATGCACCTAGCATGCACGTGACTATATTTATCTATATATATGAAAGTTTACACATGTCTAGCACGTGCTACTCTAACAGATGGGCTGTAGAATGAATCCCATCTTGGTCGATGAATGTAGTGTGGACCTCTTCCTATCTGAACAAACCTTAGATCTGTTGCTAGGTTCTTTAAAAACAATTCGGATTTTCTGACCAATTTTCTGTCTCATCTCTTATTTCAAGCTTTTTTTTTTTTTTTTATAAAACTTTAAAGATATTTTTTGATCCGGATTGCATTAAAAAGAGGCTGTAACTGCCAATGATTAACGAAACTTTGCTTTCTTTTTTGGGAACCCAGTCATCTGCTCGGGGAAAAAAAAAACCAGTAAAATGTCCTTTTGGAATGTTAATAATGATAAGAGCAAATTACAATTTAATCCCTAAATTTTAATCTGAAAAATAATGTAATTTCTGTTTTATTTGAAATACATGATGAAGTGCTTGTATTTTCATTCCATAAGAATATATAGTCTATTCGTCCATTTTATACTATTTTTCATTTTATACTATTTTCTGTTAAATCTTAAATTTTAAATGAAATGATTAAAATATCTCTGGTTAACCATTAAATCTTCTATTCCACTCCATTGTTCAGATTAAAAATTTTCTTAAAATCTTTAATTTTCCCTTTTTTTTAATTTTAATTTTAATAATTATTATTTATTGTTGATTTTTTTCTTAAATCAACTCATATGAACCCATAAACTCTGGCAATACAAAACACCATAGACAATAATATAAAACAAGAACAAAATAGATGCCAATGAATAGAGATCAATATGTTTTTATCAAATAAATCTAGTTTTTATTTTTTTTTTAAAACACCCAATTTTAAATCTTAAGATTTTTTGTTGTCCCAGCTCCTTCAATTTCAATTGCATGTAAATAAAAGAAGAAAAATGGAAAATTAAATATAAAAAAATGAAAAAAAAAGCTTGAAAATTAAAAACAAAATGGAAAACTTGTCTCACTTTCCACTGTTTCCTTGTTTTCCTTGGATAATAATGAGCTCAGACAAATTTTTATGACAACAATCTAATAATCCAACAAACGAACCAAAAATCTCATAATCCAACAAAAAAAGTCCTTCATTTTTAGCAATAATGATCGCCGATTTCTGGTTTTTTCAAGCACATGGCCATATTTTCGATGGATACAATCATAACCCACATGCAAGGCCTCGGTTCTTAGGATTTATATTGGAGGAGAAGTCGGTCAATAGGCCTTGAATTGCTGGTGGATGAAGTTTGCTTGAAAAAGGGTTTGCATGGTTTTAGCAGGGATGAAGAGATTATAAGAGGAGCTTCTATGGAGGTTGTAGAAAATGAAGAAAAGTTGCAGAGGAGACTTTGCTTGGTCCATCCGTTGATGTATTTTCACTCTTTGATTTAAAGGTGGAGAGATGAAGATATGAGAAAAGAAAAGTTGCGGATAAGGAGACTTTCTCCTCTTTGAATGAAAAAGTATTTATTTTAATTTGTTTTTAATTTATTTTTAATAGAAAATAATAAAAAATAGACGGAAGAACTTAATAATTTTAAGAAGTGAAAATACAAAGACTTAATAATGAATTTTATATAATATAGGAATCACTTTGTTTTTTAGATTAAAATTTAGGGGTTAAATTATAATTTACCTTAATGATGATAATATAAATAAATTTTTTTAAAAATTAATTTTAAAGATATTTTATTTTTTTATTATGCTAATATATAAACGGGTAAAAGTCAGAATCTGTCAAGACATATCATAATTATTATAATTTTAAAAACTTAAAATAGGAGATTGAATTCGTTAATAATTATTTCAAATAAAATTTAATTATAAAATGATTATTTTTAATAAAATTAATTATTAAATATAATTCTTCTTATAATTGAATTTAATTTTATTAAAATATTTATTTTTTAGTTAAATCGTTTTAGATTAATTTAATTATTTTTATTTGAAACAACTGTTTTATAATTAATTCTTTCAAATAATTTCTCTTAGCTAGTATTTTTGGGTACTAGTTAGAAAAAAAGGTATAATTATAATTTATAAATATATGAAAAGATAAAGGTTGAAAACTTGAATTTAGAATTATACAAAAAGGTTAAATTATTATTATTATTTTTTTTATCATTGAAGTAAAAAATTATGTATAAACCATAACTATCATTGGCCTAACAGGCAAAAAGCTTTGCCTTGGACATGTTGAAACGGAGCTCCAAAGTGTGGCTGACAGAGCTTCTAGCCAATCTTGACACTCTTTGGGACACAGTGGATACTGAAATCTCAGAAAAAGGCAGTGCAAGCTACTTGTTCCCTCTCCAGCAGTGCATTTTCAAGTTCCTCACCAAATCCCTTGTTGGGGCCGACCCATCAGCCTCGCCGGAAATTGAAAAATCCGGCTATGCTATGCTCAACCGATGGCTCGTCCTCCAGCTCCTTCCCACAGTCCCTATCACTGCCTTCCAACCCTTAACTGAAATCTTTCTTCACTCTTTTACATACCCCTATTTTCTTGTTAGTGGAGATTACAAGAAGTTAACCGAGTTTATCAAAGAACAAGGTATGCAACCTCTCTTAAATTGCCTTGCTCTTTTTTTTTTTTAATTATTATTTTTTTATTTATTTTTTGTTCAAGTCCAAATCAAAATCAATCTTAATTGGCTCAATTAATGAACTTTTGCAAAGGGGAATTTCAATTGAAGTCCTAGAGGACTGGGAAATTATTAAGTGTCTATTTGAGATTGAGTTTTGACCTACTTTTAGAAATTATGTTTTAAATTTTTTTATTTTTTTTAAATCTTATTATTGATTTCGGTAAATTATAGTTTAAAAAATTAGAAAATTTAATCTTTTCGAAATCATAGTTTCTAAGCTTTATAGAATTCAAAAACAATTTATCGAAAATATTTCAAATTTAATATCAAATACAGACTAAGTATATTTAATTATATATAATAAAATAATATATTTTATGTCTATATTCATGTAGTTTACTTAAAAGATATATATATTAACTAGTTACAATGATTAATTTTCTCTCCTTCACTTGTTGGAATTGCTTGCATTGAGGATAAATTTAGGAATGGTAGCTTGAACATGTAAATTGTAAACCTAATGAGATGCACTGATTAAAAAAGTATATCATATTAAAAAAAAAAAAGGTAAAGATAAACTTAAATTAATTTGGGAAGAATGATTAAAGATGACTTAATTGTTCTAAATCTTAGTTTACGAGTGTTTGAAATGAAAAAGAAGAATTTATATAGATGGCTCCAATTAATTTGGATTAAAACTTAATTGAGTTGAGTTGAATTTAACAGTGATATTTAAGTAACTTCTTAAGAAATGATATTTTTTTTGTGGTATATTGAAAAGATAACTAGTATTTGCTAAGAAATTAGTTACAAGAAAATTATATTTTTGTCATATCTATACTAAAATTAAAAAAGAATTTATACAATTTCTTATCATCTCGATAATTTGAACATTTAAAACTTAGATTTTCAATTACAATGGAAGTGTAATTAATAATAAATTTATATTATATAAATTTTGTTTTAATACAAAAATGACATAATAAAATATCTAATTGAACATATTTCTGATACAATATAAATGCAAAAAATAATTCAATTTATAATATTTATTTACATTTATTTCAACTTTACCTTAATTTTAAAATTAATTAAAATTATCTCTATAGATTCTTTGTTTTCCTTCTAGTTAATTTTAAATGTATTATGATATTTATAACACTTCTAAATTAATTCAATTTATACATATCCGAAGCATATAAAATAATTAATTTTGAATTATTAGATATCATATCCACTAACATAAATGAAAACGAAATTCAATAGGCTACTTGTTAATGATTTCATTAAAAATTTAAAAACTAGAAAAAAATGAAATGAAAAATTTGAAAACTTGACTCTAATAATGCATCTTGCATTAAAATAGGCAAAGAAGTGATACAACGAGCTAAGACCGAGTTTGGACTGAATCCAGAAGAAACGATTCACAACCTTCTTTTTGTACTTGGTTTTAATGCATATGGCGGCTTCTCTGTATTCATACCTAGTCTAATAAACATTATAGCAAGCGACACTTCTGGATTACAAGAAAAACTACGCAAAGAAGCCAGAGAAAATGGGGGTCTGAGTTTAACTTTTGATTCTGTGAAAGATATGCCACTCATTGAATCCGTAGTTTACGAGACGCTCCGACTCAACCCACCTGTTCCTCTCCAATATGCCCGAGCTAGGAAAGACTTTAAACTCAGTTCGCATGACTCGGTTTTTGAGATTAAAAAAGGGGAGTTATTATGTGGGTATCAACTTTTGGCAATGAGAGATTCCAAGATATTTGATGACCCGGATACTTTTAAATCGGATCGGTTTATGGGTTCGGGTAGAGAGTTATTGAATTATTTGTATTGGTCAAATGGGCCTCAAACCGGGTCACCAGCTGCGTCAAATAAACAATGTGCTGCTAAGGATTATGTGACCCTCTCTGCTTGTTTGATTGTGGCCCACTTGTTTAGGAGGTATGATTCTGTTACTGGAAATTCTACTTCAATCACAGCTGTTGAAAAGGCGAGTAAGTGATAAATGATATTATCATCATAAATGTTGTCTTTATGTATTAATTAAAAAATAAAAAGTAAAATAACACTATGTTTAATCAATTCTGTCAAATAAAATTTATTTATAAATAAATTCTCACGTTTAATTAATATAAATAAATTCTCATGTTTGATATACTAATTAATAAATATAAAATTCATTTCAAATGAAATAAATATTATATTTGATATAATTTTAGAATACATTTTAGTATTTTACTTGAACAAAAATATTTTTATAAATATATTATTTATTTATTTTTTTAAATTTTATATTATATTAATAAAAATATAATTATTTAAAATTTAATTTAATATTTATCAATAATATTTTTTTATATATATTATTTTTTCAAAAATAAAATATAATATTGACTATAAATAATTAAATTTATTAAGAACTTTGTATTTATAAAAAAATTTGAAAAAAAAATAATTAAAGAGTATAAGGTAAAAAAAATATAATAAAAACTAAAAACTATAAGGTACAAATTAAAATATATAAAAATAAAAAAGAAGAAAAAAATAAAATATGAAAGGACTAAGATAAAAAAGTTTACAGAAATATTTAAAAAAAATACGGAGTCACTCTATTTTATAAGTATAGTCCATCCTAATAAAAAAATTAATAAATAAATATAAATAAATAAAAATATTAAATTTATAATTGATATATTTTTGTTTTTCAAAATTTAAAGTTAATAAGAGTATTTTAGTGATTTAAAATTTATTGATTTAAAAATATTAATTATTTTGATAAGATTTAATTTAATTATTTTTGATTTTATATATTTAATTATTTAAAATTTTAAATAAATTTGAATTTAAAACAAAACCTTCGTTTAGTACTAAATAAGGGATAAGTGAATTGAAAGATTATGATTTGTGATCATGCGGTGGACTGATAAGTTAATTTTTTTTTACTTGGAAAAATATTGCGATAAAATGTCGACCAATTCGTTTAAATCTCAAATCAGCAGCAAAAAATAAACTTTTAATTCTTAAAATGCTCGACACCTTTTGCCCTTGTCATCAACTACTGTTCGTACTTCTTGAATAGCTTCCTTCTCTGCAAAAAAATTCTAAGATATTTAGAAAAGTAGAATATATGGATGAATGCAATAAAATGACCAAGCAGATGAGTGTTTGCCATACAATTTTTATTTATTTATTATAACATGAAGGTGAAATTAAACATTTAATTTAGAAATTATTGAAGTAATTGAAAGAGCAAGAGTGCAATTTCCCCTTCAACTTTAGATATATCAAAATGGAGCCGTTAGTGAATAGGGAATGGGGAAAATATTTGTTTATATTAGGCGTGTATAGGGTTAATTATAATTTCCCTTCTATAGAATAATCTATTATATTAAAATCTTTTTGACCTTTCAAAAAAATATATTAACTTTTCTTGACGAATGTCATAATATACTATTAGACCTTTCTGTCTAATTTTACCATTAGTCAATCCTTAGTCAACTCTATAAGAGTAGTAAAAAAATCAAAATGCCCTTATTTTTTATTTTTAATTAATTATATTTTATTTTTGTTTTAAATTTTTTTTAAAGTTAAAAAATTTATTTTTATACTTTTGATAAATTTGAAAATAAAATATTTTTTAAAAATATTTAAAAAATATTTTTATTTTATTTTTTAAAAAATAACGAATAAAAAATAAAAATATTTTTTAAAAAATATTTTTTAATTTTTATTTTTAAATTTGTCAAAAATATGAAAATGAATTTTTTATTTGTATTAAAAAAATTTAAGAAGAAATAATTTAATTTTTTCTTAAATTATTTTTTAAAATAAAAAATAACAAATAACAAATAAAAATATTTTTGTTTATTTTTTATTTTAAAATTAGTCAAAATATGAAAATAAATATTTTAACCTTAAAAAAAATAAAACAAAAATAGAATGTAATTAATTAAAAATAAAGGATAATGACATTTTTGTCTTTTTACTACCCTTGTAAGGTTGACTAACAGTTGACTAATGAAAAAATTGGACGGAAGAGTCTAGTAATATATTATGACATTCGTCAGGAGGGAGTTAGTTGTAACACCTCACCTAGAACCTAGAACCTGGAACCTAAACCATAAAGGGTAACCAAGCAAAATTTTTGCCTGACTTGAAAGTTGTGCATTATTGTATGTTTATACTTGAATTGAACATGTGTATATGTTTTATGATGTATTATATGAGTTAAAGAGGTTTAAAGGCTGTTAGGACGAAATCGGGTAAATTTGAGTTTTTGATGAACTGGGGGCAAAATGGTCATTTCACGGCTCCTTCGAGTTTTATGGAAATTAACACTATATTTGAAGGTAGAAAAGAATATTAGGACATGAAAATAATGATATTATGTTTAAATAATCCCAGGTAAAGCTGCTCGGTTAGGGATTTCCACTTGAACTAAGGGTAGTTTGATCTTTTCTTTTAAAATATGGACTTATATAGTGTATGCAAGTCTATGGTATTATTGTAGGCTTATCTAAATCAAACCATTGGATGAAAAGATGAAGAATTAAATGGTTTGATAGCTACGTTTCGCCATTTTTACCATAAGCTCAAAACATTGGATCACACCATTTGATTTTTAGTTAGATTTTTGCCACCCCTTCACCATTCTTAGCCAAAATACCAATCAAATTTTCTCTTTCTTCTACCTGCCAGTTTCTGCCACTATTTATTGATCACCATAACTTGTTGTTTTCTTTCATTTCTTGATGAAAACTTGTTAATTGCATCATTCTAAACACAAATATAGCCTTAGATTTAAAGGAAAAACAAGAAAAGTTGATAAATCAAAGTTTTGAAATTTTTGAAGAACTATTAGAAAAGTAAGTGATTTTGTGATTCTTTTGGCTCAATTATGTTCTTTGATGTTAATTGATGACAAAAATGTGTTTAGGTTGAAAGAAATTCAAAGATTGGAAATCAAACCCTAATAGGAAAATGTATGAATCAAAGTGTTGTTTTGATGAATCTTTTTATTCAAATGATGTGTATTTGATGTGTTTAACATGAATTAGTAATCATTTAATGGAAACAAATCCATTTGGATCGAAATTCATCTTGGCTGAAACCTAAGGAGCTTGAAAATGGTTTGATAGTTTGATGATTTAATGGGTTTAAATGATGGAATGGTGTGTATTTGATGCATATGTATTGAATTAGTGGTTAAAGGATGGGAAGAAAATCATTTGAATGGTAATTCATTTTGGCCGAATGTGGAAAAGCATGAATGATGGTTTAATGTGTTAATATTTATAGGTTTAAATGGTTAAATGTTGTGTAATTGGTGTATATTTATGTTATATGAATAAATGGTGTTGAAAAATGAATGAATGAAATGATTTTCATTTAGATGGAACCATATGGATTTTGTTAGTTTAATGTGTTAGGTTGATGCAATTTGAAAGGTAAGGTTTGAATATAGTTTAATGGTGTATATAATGTGAATGTATAAGTTTAGATATGAAAATGTTGATTGATATAAGTACTTGGAAGGTAAACTTGAAATATGGTGTATGTTTGATTTGGATTATTGAGTTAAGTGTATATGAGTTCTTAATTTGGTTTATAAGTGATGAATATGTGAAATGTAGGTCAAATATAGTGATAGAATGTGTTATTGCATAAAGGAATGGAAAAAGGGTAAATTGTGTAAATTGAGGCTTATGATGCATATTGAGTATGCTTTGTGTCTATTGATGTGTTTCTATGTGAATAATATGTTTTGTGATGTTTTTACATCTTACCGGAGTGTTATGTATGAAAATAGGTGAACCATTGAATACTCCAGCTCGAAGTGTCGGACGGTAGGCCAACTAGGGCTTCTGACAGTGGATTGGGGGAACAAAGTGATAAATTGTGTTAAAGGTGAGTCTATATGTAAAATCATGCATGGTTTGCATCATATATCATATGAAAAGTCATTTGGACTAATAAACTAGCATTCGCTATCTTATAGTATTTACAGTGCATATTGGCCCGTAAATAAGCCCGCCGAAACAACCTAAAATGACTTAAACTTTGTCTGTCCATAAAATAAAATCTAGAAAGCCAATTGAGCCAGCACTTGACCCAATCTTCTAGTCTTTACCTAAGTTTTAAAACGGTACCTCATGGTCCACCTAAATCCTTTGGTAATATAGTTAACCAGAAACTAATCAAAAATCTCAAAACGGATCCGTAACGGCGAGTGCCAGTTGCGGCAGTGCAATTGGGCCCCGCTGGACATTTTTTTGACATTACCCAAATTTATTCTATTATTCATTATAAATATATATATGATTGTTTCACAGCTATATGAGTTATATTTATGCTATTTATATTGTTATATGGAGACACACCCATATAGTACTATAACAGGGCTACCTCGATGGTGTAGCGGGTAATTCTATCGACTGTATGCATACTTGTATTTATTTGACCCTTGCTAGGGAGGGGAGTTATATTCTCTAGTCATAAGGGTTGATCCTCCTTACCTAAAGTGGTTTGTGCACTTTATGATAGTGCTGGAGTATTAAATTACAGATAGTGCGATTGCACTTTTCATATGGCCCAATTCTGTTATATTATATATGCGTTAACTCGTACACTGGATACTTATATGAATATTGACATGGATATTTGTTATACTCTTTACCTGTTATCTTATATTGATTCTACAGGCCATATATGGGCAACCATGGTATTATGAATATCTACTGCATTTTTATACATATGGATTTACTGAGTATTTTTATACTCACCCCCTTAATGGTTTATATTTTTCAGAACTGCAGTGAGACTCGAATTCCATTGGCACCTCCTATCCTCGCTTTGGAATTGTACTACTTGTATCATGTAATAGTCTAGTCTCAAAAAGTATATATGTAAATATTGTACAGTATAGAGGTTCCATGGTACTGTAATCTAAGGAGTGGCATGTATATGTATGTGATTGTATTTTTATGGTTTTGCATATATATATATTATACTATGTATGGATATAGTTTGATATACAGATATATGTATTGAGTTGTTATTGGAGATCCAGAGGGATCATTGATGATAAAGATATGAGTATTGATGATAAAGTATATTGGAAGTGCTTATTTACATTTGTTTTACAGCTGGGCATAGTCATATTTTAGAGGAGATGCTGTCAAAATTTCAGCAGCATCATTAAGCTATTTAAGCTGATTATATGTATTGCTTGCCATGTCATATAGTTAATTGGATTCTTCGTGATACTGGTAGCTTAGGCAATACCTGTATCCTAGGACCATCGCGGCTCCTAGGTTGGGTCGTGACAGATAATTGGAGTCAAAATGGGTTTTACCTTAAATTTTCCCAATAAAATAACTTAAGGTGGCTATTCAAAATCAAAATCATTTTCAAATAAAAGGCGCAAAGGTCATCTCCTCCATGAGAAATTGTCCCAAATGAGCATTCCGATCCCATTTTTTTAATAGGACCCAGACGCAGTGCTCAGGCGAGGCCTCACAGCAGCCTTGACACTTTTCAAGTACTTTCTAATTTTCTTATGCACATGATTCATGCTTTTATTTACCATTACCATTCTATGCAGATTCAGCCAAAACCTTATATCAACAAGATACAACTAATGCCACCCCATCTTGACCGATGCACCACACTGGCTTGTTCCCGATTATTGCTCTGCTCTCCATACTGCAAACTATATTACTTAGGGGGGAGAGTCAAAGTTCAGACTATTGGGAGGTGGATAGTCCTTGCGCACCCATCAATTGATATGAGATGGGATATTGACATTCAGGCTCCGAATGAAGCTTATAACGGTCTTCCTATTCACCTGTACGTGGCTCCTCAGGATAATTACATGACATTCTTCCGTACCTGTTTGATGGGTCCCATTGGCGATCCATACAAACAATTGGAGAGTTCTTTTAACACTGCAAGGCCTTCTATTGTCAAAACTGGTCCAGCATGTAGTGTGGGTGCATCTATGGAGCCTTCCTCGGCTGGTCCCAATGTCGGTCCCTAGATTAGGACTGATCTAGCCAGGGTCCCTTTAGGCCATATTCACTGGTTTACTGGGGAGATTTCTTATAATGATGCCACCGGTGTGATGCAAACATATCATGTCCCAAATATGGTCCATCCCTTGACACTTGTTTTTTGCGACAATCTTGAGGTGTGTTCATGTTTTATCTTTGCTTGTAGAAATGATCTTTAGCAAAGTATCTCTAGCTTTGTCATCTTGTTTCTGCATATTACTACTGAGTGGGCCCACCATACCTACAGAATGGGGTGTAGGATGGAGTAGGCTTTAGCAATTATGATGACCCACCTAGAGGTTCAAGCTGAGTGACATCGTCCACCAGAGGACCCTTGTCGGCACTGTCGGAAGGGCCAATAGCTTGTTTAGGCTCTATTTCTTCTTTCTGTGTTGCTATTCAGACAATGATGTTTATATGATATTATGTATGAATGAGCTATGTATACATGAATTTGATGACCTTATTATGTTTTCCCATGTAATGAATGCCAATTTATGCCAAATCATGTAATGCTATGCAATTTTATGCAACTTTATACCTAAAAATGCAACTACATGAAATTACGTGCATTGGAATGCCCTAAAATGCCCCCGAGACCCAATTTTTTCAAATTTTCTCACGAATTTTTGTGCAAAAAAGCTACTGCCGCCTGCTAGGGAGGGTGGTACTGCTGGCTACCTTGGGTGGTGCTGCCCTGAGCATTTTAAGGCTTTGGTGGCACCGTCACCATGAGGTGGTGCTGTCATACTGTTTTGCGCACCTTAGGTCAAATTTAACCCCTTTTCTTCTATAAATAAGCTCATTTTTTTTCATTTAGAAAGTCACCCCGACTCTTTGTCATTATATTCTACACTTCTTTCTTTTATTTTAGCTTATTTTCTTCTCTTATGGAGCCCTACTATAGTCATCACATGTTTTTGTGGACTAAGAACCTAGACAAGGTCGAAAGGATCAATTTAGTCAAGTATGGAATTAATTATGTCTTGACTATGAGAGGAGTGAAAGTGGACTGGGGTTTCCTTAAGGCCTGTCTTAGGTTTTGGGATCCCGTGGACCATGTGTTTCGTTTTGGAGTTAGCATAGAGGAAATGTGCCCCACTTTCAAGGAGTTTAGTGTTATCATTGGAAGCAATCCAGAAGTTGCATTGGCCACTCTTGAATACTGGGTAGGGTATTTTCATTCTTTCAGGAGACTTTTAGGATTGAGTTACGTACTTGCTGACTCTATGGTAATGGAGGACCAAATCAACCTGACTGCAATCATGGCAGAGTTCTAGTACCAAGAAGATCATAGGGATTAAGTTAGGTAGAAGTTTAGGATGACTGCCTTGATATTGTGCTTGACTGCTGGATGCTTATTCTTCTGTTCACCTGGCTGGGGAGATATCCAGATAGTGGGGCTAATGGCTCAGATTGTCATGACCCATTTTTGGATCACGACGGTCCTAGGATGCAGGAGATGCCAATGGAGACCGGCACCCATAGAACCCAATATCACATGCAATATCTATAACCATCAATTTTATTATTCATTTTACTTAATTATCAGTCATTTTGTCATTCTATAATTCTTTCTATAATCTAATGCAGTTGGTTGTAATAACCTTCATCATATATCATATTAGCATTATATACCATAAAACATCATCATATATATACAAATACATGTTCATATCCTAACTAACCCATACATACCCATGGAGTAGCTAGAACATGAACACCAAAATTATAGAATTTAGAATAATTACATAGATGACAAAAGATAACAAAAACCCACAGAAAGTCTAAACTTGAGATTCTACTACCTACTCAACACCTGAAATGGGTAAATAGAGAAATGGGTGAGTATATAAGATACTCAGTGAATCTATATGCACCGCCAATGAATATGGTTCGAATCAATCTCAAATGGTAACAATAATGATAGTTGGTTAATATAAACAGATTACAAAATCAATATCAAAAAATGACAGAATGGTCAATAGTCATATCAAAGGTAAAAGTGTAATATGGAAAGATAAATAAAGGGCCAGTACAGTATGGACTATATGTAAACATACAGTCTCCAGTAATATCAGTATCAGTAAGCATAAGACTGATCAGGTCTTATGGCCAGGACCATAACCCTTTCCAGCTAGGGCATCAGTAAATCAATGTGCACATTGCCGACAGTATGTACCCACTACCCTGTCGGAGCGGCAGCTCTGTCAAGCCATATTAGGGTCAATATAAAAATGAAACATATCAATAGACACCATTATGCAACAATGGTATCATCCAAAGCAATAAGCTTAATATCATTCAAATCAAGTAGCGATTCAATCAATGGCATTGCAATATACAATATACGTTCAATGATAATTGGTTTGGTATGGAACAAAGGTTGGTTATACAAAGGAAATCGGTAGGCCAATTGGCATGCCAATGTCATTGGTTAAAATGGCATTCAAATGGTAGGCTTATGGAAGAAAAATGCAATAGGACAATGGCAAAATAACTAGGCATTTTGTCAAACACTTGGTGGGCAACATTGAATGGGCAAATTGGCTAAGTTTTGGTGCAAGGTTATCAAAGCCCATTCAATCAACAATCAAGACACATTGTCAAAAACATAATAAGCAACAAATATACAATTGGAAACAACATTAAATGGATCAAAATGGCTATGAAATACAAAGGAAAAACAAAGCAAAATCAAGGCAATGAATAGTAAAGGTCATTCGGCCAAAATGTGACTTTCACAATAGGTTTCCAATTTCAATTCTAAGGCAATAGGCATGGTAAATGATGCATATAGAACTCACCTCAAGCTTCCAACTACTTTGAAAAATTAATTTCCACAATTTCCTTCAAACGAGGCAATATAGGCAACTTGTGTAATCTTTGTGCTCTACACCAAAATAACCGCAAAATCATTAACCATTTGCCTCCAATTAACATATTCTAAACTTAATTAACATTAACTAACACTAATTCAAATAGCCAAAGCACACAACTTCAAATTATAGCTTAAAATTGGGGATTTCTATCCAAATGCATCAATTGATGCAATCTAACCTAAAACCCATCAAATTAAATGTCTATAACACTTAATTAACTTAAATAATCAAAGAAATCACTAAGTTACCTCTTAGGGATGATGTGGCTGAAATATCCCTTCAAGAAATCCTTGATTTCCTTTGTGATTTCAAGGAAGAAATGGTTGGAGAATGAAAGAACCAAGCTAGCTTTCAAGTTTTCTATGGATTTTTTGGTTGGAAAAATGAAGAAGAAATGGAGGAAAAATTCAAGCAAGGTTTCAGCCACCCAAAGGAAGAAAGGAAGAAGATGATAGAAAATTATCTAAGTGTTGCTTTTATATTAAGTCATAATGGCAGATTTCATTTTGGTACTTAAACTATCAAATAATCATACTTTGACCCCAACTTTTCTGTAATTTATTCTGACAATTTTTTTTAGAATTGGATTTTAAAGTGGGGATTCAAAAGGCTTATTTTAATTTATACTTATTTGTAAAAATAGTTTCAGAACTATTATGAAACCCAGACAGACTAATTTCCATAATTCTCCTCGAAGTTCCATTTATTTATGGTTTTGCCATCAATTACTTTTTCAGTGCTCCTAAATGTTTTTCACCTCTTTCTTTTTACTAAAATTACACATGCATTTATGTGATCTTTTACCCTCTAATCAGAATCAGAAATTCATCTGTTGACCAGACAACCAATTTCTTGGCATGTTCTCGACACCGCCGATTTTTGAAAAAATATTACATTCGCTTTCTAACTGTGTCTCTAAAATTATTTTCCATCATTTCAATGCCTTTAAACCATATACTGAGAATTAAATCATGCATATAAGTTATGATTTTCTAGGGTATTACATTCAACCCCCTTTAAATAAATTCGTCCTCGAATTTAAATTAAATACGTACCTCAATGATGGAACATGAATAGGTATTTGTCTTTCATCTCCTACTCACTCTCCCAAGTGCACTCTTCTATTGACTAATTTCTCTAGAGCACTTTTACCATGGGAATCTCCTTATTTCACAGTTGCCTAACTTGTCAATCTACTAGCCTAACTTGTCAATCTACTATCTCCACTAGAAATTCCTCATATAACAAGTCATCATTGAGTCCCATCTCTTGTACCTTAAATATGTGCAATGGATAAGACACATATTTTCGCAGCATTGAGATGTGGAAAATCGGATGAACATGGCTCATATTAGGTGGAAGAGCCAGTCCATAGGCCATATTGATAATCTTTTCCAAAATCTCAAATGGACCTATATACCTTGGTAACAACTTTTCCTTCTTTCCAAATCTCATAATACCCCTCATCGGTGAGATCTTAAGAAAGACATGGTCACCAACTGTAAAGTGAACATCTTTCCTCTTCGGATCGGCATAGCTCTTCTACCTACTGAAAGCAGTCTTCATCTTATCTCTAATCATAGGTACCTTTTCCATCATTTATCTTATCAACTCTGGCCCCTCTAGCTGCTTTTCTCCTGGTTCCACCTAACACACTGGAGATCTACACTTTCTACTATATAGTGCTTCAAATGGAGCCATACCAATAAAAGAGTGATAACTATTATTGTATGAGAATTCGATCAATGGTAGATATTGATCCCAGTTACCTTTGAAATCCAAAACACACAATCGAAGCATATCTTCCAAAGTCTGGATTGTTCTCTCTGACTACCCATCATTCTGCAGAAGGAAAGCAGTACTGAATCGTAACTGAGTACCCATAGCCTTCTGAAATTTCTGCCAAAACCGTGAAGTGAACTGTGTACCTCTATCTGAGATGATCATTAACGAAATTCCATGAAGTCGCACAATCTTATCCATATACAACTGTGCGCATTAAGATGTTGAATAATTGGACTTAACCTCCAGAAAATGAGCATATTTCATCAATCAGTCTATAATCACCCATATGGAGTCATACCCCCTCATAGTCCTCGGTAGACCCACTACAAAGTCCATAGTAACCTGCTCCCATTTCCACTATGGCAACTCAATCTCCTGAAGCAACCCTGATGGCTTCTAATGCTCAAACTTAACCTGCTGATAGGCTAAGCATTTTGACACAAACTGAGCTACATCTCTCTTCATACCAAGCCACCAATACACATCCTTCAGATCATGGTATATCTTAGTAATTCCTGGATGTACACTGTATGCTGAGTAGTGAGCCTCTCTCATAATCCGATCCTGTAGCTCATCCATATCAGGTACACATATATGCTTCCCACACTTCAGTACACCATCCTCCACTGTAAACTCTGTCATTTTTCCATTCTGCATATCTCCCTTAAGCTTCAACAGATACAGATCCCTATCCTGAGCCACTTTAATATCATTAAGCAACAGTGACTTCGCCCGAAATTGGGCTATCAGAGCTTGGTTACGATCCTGGGATCTTAAATCCAACTCCACACCCATATCTGCTAAATCCCTCATCTCTTGGATCAAGGGCCTCCTGCCAACTATGATATGCGCTAAACTACCCATAGACTTTCTACTTAGTGCATCCACAACTACATTGGATTTACCCGGATGATAAAGGATTTCACAGTCATAATCCTTAAGTAACTCCACCCATCTGCATTGCCGAAGATTCAAATCCTTCTGCTGAAATATATATTGTAAACTCTTATGATCAGTATATATCTCACATTTAGACCCATACAGATAATGCATCTAAACCTTCAATGCAAATACCACAATTTCCATCTCCAGATCATGTGTCGGATAATTCACTTCAAGCTTCTTTAATTGCCGAGAAGCATAAGCAATTACTCTCTGATTCTGCATCAATACACATCCCAATCTGACTCATGAAGCATCACAATACACAGTAAATTTCTCTCCCTCTATTGGCAACGCTAACACTGGTGCACTTGTGAAGCAAGACTTCAAAGTCTGAAAACTGTGCTCACACTCATCAGTCCACAGATAACGCTCATGTTTCCTAGTCAGCTTAGTCAATGGAGTTGTAATTATAGAAAAATCCTTCACAAACCTCCTATAATACCCTGCCAGACCCATAAAACTGTGAACTTCAAAAACAAAGGTAGGCTAAGACCAATTTTCCACGGCCTCAACTTTCAGAGGATCTACCCTGATGCGATCTTTACAAACTATATGGCTAAGAAAACACACTTCGGTTAGCCAGAACTGACATTTAGATAGCTTAGCATACAACTGATGCTCTTGAAGTATCTGTAATACAATCCTCAAGTGCTCTGCATGTTCCTCCTCACACCTAGAATAGATAAGTATGTCATCAATGAATACTATGACAAACTTATCTAAGAATGGCTTGAACACCCTATTCATCAAATCCATGAAAGCAGCCAGTGCATTGGTTAACCTGAATGGCAACACCAGAAACTCATAATGCCCATATCGAGTCTTAAAAGTAGTCTTAGGTATATCACCCTTCTTAATCTTCAACTGGTGATACCCAGATCTCAGATCAATCTTCGAGAAATGACTAGCACCCTACAGCTGATAAAACAGGTCATCTATCCGTGGCAACGGATATTTGTTCTTCACTGTCACCTTGTTCAATTGCCTGTAATCAATGCACATCCTCAAGGAGCCATCCTTCTTCTTTACAAACAACACTTGAGCACCCTAAGGAGAACTACTTGGTCTAATGAATCCTCTATCCAATAACTCCTGCAAATGCACCTTCAATTCTTTCAATTATGCTGGTGCCATTTTGTAAGGAGGAATAGATATAGGATCGGTGCCTGTATATACCTCAATCTCAAACTCAATCTCCCAATCTGGGGGCAATCCTAGTAACTCCTCAGGAAACACATCAGGAAATTCATGAACTACAGGTATCTAATCAAGCTCTACAGAAGATTTATGCACATCTATCACATGAGATAAATAAGCTGAACAGTCTTTCCCAATCATCCTTCTGGCCTGGATAGCAGAAACCATATTAACTCTAAACTCTCGTATGTCACCCTGAAACTCAAACTCTGGTTGCCCCTCAGGCTGAAACTTGACCTACTTTTGATAACAATCAATGACTGCCTGATGTCTTGTGAGCCAATCCATATCCAAAATCACATCTAACTCTAACAGCGGCAGTTCAATCAAATCAGCACGTAATATGTTATCATCAATTTCAATCACACAGTCAATATAGAAATAATCCACATCAATACTCTCACCCATCAGGGTAGCAATCACTAAAGGCACATGCAACAATTTCCTTTCCTTATTCAATTTAGGTGCAAAGTGAGGTGACACAAAGGAATGAGTAGCACCAGAATCAAATAAGGCATCTACAATCTCATTCTGAATCAGAATAGTACCAGTTACCATGTTATTTGATCTCTGTGCCTCCTGGGTATTGACTATAAATACTCTGCCCTGACCCCCTGTCCGCTGAGGCCTGACTACTATTGGGAGCCTGTCCTCCTCTGCCTCTACCTGAAGTCTCTCTGGCCACATTCTGACTCATTTGTACCATCGGCTGAGAAACCGTAGCAGATGGTTGTTGTTCGCCCCTCAAAGGACATCTACTAACATAGTGACCATGCTGACCACATCTCAGGCAGGCACCAGACTGATGCTAACACTCCTATCCATGCCTCCATCCATAGAAACCATAAATAGGTACACTAGGAGTTTGTGCAGCTAATATGGAGGAACCTTGTGAATAAGCAAATGTTAATTGTACCACTAGTGGTCCCCTACTCTGAACCCTCCTCCTCTGACTACCCGATGAAGGTCTCCGATCAAACCGAGGAACTGGCTCTACCTATCTAGGCTGGGAGCTGCTCTCCCCCCTCCTACTCTGAGCTCCAGGACCCCCTTTTCTCTTTTGATCCCTCTTAGCCTTCTCTATCTTATACTTTTCTTTCATCTGTGTAGCCTTATCAATAACAGTTGTCAAAAAAGTGAATTTTGTAGCCAATAATGCATTATGAAGTGCAGCATGTATACCCCTCCTAAACCTGCTGATAAGATCTGCCTCAGTAGGAACAATGTGAGTAGCATACCTACTCAGCCTGATGAACTCCTCTGCATATTCCTCCACTGATCTGTCTCCCTGCTCTAACTACTTAAACTAAATCAAGTTATGGGTCTTCACCCCCCCCCAGTAATGAACTCATCTATCAGACCCTGTCAAAACTCAGCCCATGAGGGTGGATGCTCACCATATAGCCTAGGCTCCATCCTCCTCGAAAACCAAGTCCAAGCCTTCCCTTTTAATAATAATCCAACCAGCTCTACTGCTCTAAGCTCAAAACAAGATAGTCTCCTAACTACCTTCTCAACCTCCTCTAGAAAATCTACTAGGTCACTGCCTCTGTCGCCCCTAAACTCTAGTAAGTTTATCTTCAGAATGCTAAACATGGAAACACCACCCCCCTCAATAACTCTATGACCTCCCTATATAACAGGCTCCCCAGGAACCCCTATTGGATGCACAGGAGCTGGTGCAACTGATACTGCCTCTGGTGCCACAAATGGGGGCACTGCTGCTGTGGTGGCGGTGGCATATTCTGACGTTCCCGTCTCAAATCTGCCAATTTCCTACGCAATTCCATCATCCCTGTCATCATCTCAACTCTTTAGGGATCATCGCCCCTCTCTGTATCCTTTGTAGTCGTCAGGATCTAGACGGACCCTCTGTAACTGAGAATTCCCTGACTAAAGACTCATTAGAGACTACCTCTGCCTCCCGAGTATCTCTGTCCCTATCGTCGGACATCTCTAAAATCTATCAAAAAAATAGGAAACATACTCAGTATATTACAGAAATGCAGAATACTAACTTATATCAGACGAATACAGCAAAAGACGACTCAGGAATTCCTATGCTCCATGGTTTACTTAATTCTACCCCTTCTATACTTAGTTACTATTTCTCTGTAATCTAGTCACTATTCATCTGTAGCCTATGCTCTAGTATCTGTAACCTATAGCTCTGATACCACCTCTGTTATGACCCATTTTTGGATTATGAAGGTCCTAGGATGCAGGAGATTCCAATGGCGACCGACACCCGTAGAACTCAGTATCACATGCATAATCTATAACCATCAATTAATTATTCATTTTACTTAATTACTATTTATTCTGCAATTCTGTAAACTGTCTGAAATTTAATGTTATTGGCTGTAACATCCATCATCATATATCATATTAGTATTATATACCATAAAACATCATCATATATATACAGATATATGTTCATATCCTAACTGACCCACACATACCCCCTGGAGCAGCTAGAACATAACACACCAAAATTACAGAATTCAGAATAATTACATAGATGACAAAAGAAGGCAAAAATCCACAGAGAGTCTGAACTTGGGATTCTGCTACCTACTCAGCGCCTAAAATGGGTAAACAGAGAAATGGGTGAGTATATAAGATACTCAGTGAATCTATATGCATCGCCAATGAATATGGTTTGCATCAATCTCAAATGGTAACAATAATGACAGTCGGTTAATATAAACAGATTACATAATCAATATTGAAAAATGACAAAATGGTCAATAGTCATATCAAAGGTAAAAATGTAATATGGAAAGATAGATAAAGGGCCAGTACAGTATGGACTATATGTAAACATACAGTCTCTAGTAATATCAGTATCAGTAAGCATAAGACTGATCAGGTCTTATGGCTAGGACCATAACTCTTCCCTGCTAGGGAATCAGTAAATCAATGTGCACATTGCCGACAGTATGTACCCACTACCTTATCGGAGCGGCAGCTCTATCAAGCCATATTAGGGTCAATATAAGAATGAAACATATCAATAGACACCATTATGTTACAATGGTATCATCCAAGGCAATAAGCTTAATATCATTCAAATCAAGTAGAGATTCAATCAATGACATTGCAATATACGATATACATTCAATAATAATCGGTTTGGTAAACAACAAAGGTTAGTTATACAAAGGAAATCGGTAGGCCAATTGGCATGCCAATATTGCTGGCGACGATGGCATTCAAATGGTAGGCCTATGGAAGAAAAATGCAATAGGCCAATGGCAAAGTAACTAGGCATTTTGTTAAACACTTGATGGGCAACATTGAATGGGAAAATTGGCTAGATTTTGGGGCAAGGTTATCAAAGCCCATTCAATCAACAATCAAGCCACATTGTCAACAACACAATAAACAACAAATATACAATTGGAAACAACATTAAATGGATCAAAATGGCTATGAAATACAAAGGAAAAACAAAGCAAAATCAAGGCAATGAATAGTAAAGGCCATTCGGCCAAAATGTGACTTTCACAATAGGTTTCCAATTTCAATTCTAAGGCAATAGGCAT
>CANXYC012287260.1:0-64322 GCA_948193065.1 Aleurites moluccanus
TTATTCCTTATATATATATATATATATATATATATATATATATATATATATATATATATATTATTAATTAATATAATTTTATACAATAAATAATTAAATAAATATAATAATTAACTAAGTATAATAACAGGTCCCCATAGATACAGGGTGGGAAATACACTCCCGTTTCTGTCCCGTCCCTGCTAATGGAGAAAAAATATTTTTCATACTCACCTCTATAAAGAGACAAATCGAAAAATTTTCACCCCGTTCCCATTGCCATCCCTAAAACCAAGTTGAGCACATATTGATACGGTTTGAATATTAAAAAATATTCTTATAAATTTAAAGCCCGAATTTTTTTATTTTAGAACAATTTGATTTCATAAAAAAAAAATCATTTTGAATTATTATTCTGAATTTATAAATTGATACAAGTTGAATTTTCGAATCTATTAGCATACAATTTTCAAATTTTCGAATCTATTATAAAGTTTTATTTTTTTACTAAACTATCAATGTTATCAGTGGTTAATTTATGAAATCATAAATATACAAAATATATTATTAAATTTAAATAAAATTAATATATAGTACTAGTCACTGGTGAATCAACTATTATTAATTAATTATTACTAATTTTAAATAATATAAAAATAATAAATTATTAATTACATACGTACCTCTTTTTATAATATGTACTATATAGATAAATATTTAATGATATTACTTTTATATACTATATAGTTAAATGCTTAATAAATACAATTTTAATATTCTATAAGTGAACATATTATTGATAACTAAATCATTATTTTATTAATTAGCAATTATATATACTATAATAATTTATCAATTTAGATAAAATTATTTATTAATATTCAATATTTCATAACTTTTCATTTTCTATTACATATAATTAGTAAATAATATATCTTATTATTATGCAAAAAAAATGTATTTGTCTATATATTATAACATATAAAATATATGAAAACATATAAAAAATTATATTTTAATTAATAAATCGATCTAAATATTTAAATTTTCAATACAATTCGAATTAGTATTATTCATAATGAAATTCAATTTCAATTAACATAAAAATATGAAATTATTTTATTAATATCATCGGATTTGAAACAATTTGATTCTAAATGGATACCTTCATATTTTTCAATTTTTTGAAATAATTGGAATTGATTATCCGGTATGATTAAAAAAAAAAGTTAGGCCCATTTGAAAGATAATGGCCAATCATGAATTTGTAAAATAATATTTATTTTTAGTTATTATTTTTAGTTATTAAATTTATATATATATATATATATATATATATATATTAGATATTAGTTTTTGAAATACATACCTTGGACGTGATATTTTTTTTTCAATTTATAGATATTATATAGTTATAATAAATTATATATATTATTTATTAATATATAAAAAAGAGTAACATAAAAAAATCATTTTTATATTCAATATTATTATATATTTTTAGCTAATTGATAATAAATTATATATATATATATATATATATATCCAGGAAAACTCATTGTTAAAAATAAATTTAAAAAAATGCAATGAAATTATGTTTGCCATTAAATTTTAAAGTAAGTAAAAAAAAATAAAAAATTTAAAGATATATTTCATTAATATACTATAAATTACTAGCATATATATATTTCAAATAAAAACTTATCATTAAAAGCAAATTAAAAAATGCAATATTATAAAATTATATTTGCCACTTTTGTCTTTAATATCATTATATCAAAAACTAAAACTACAAAATTAATATATATAAATGTAGATTAAAAAGAAACATGAAGAAATTCTAGTTACATATATACCTCATGTAAAAAAATTCAGAACTTTATTATTATCATGTAAAATTTATAGATTTAAATAGAATTTTGAATAATTTAAAATTATTAAATTATTTTAAGAATTATCTAAATTCTTATAAAATAGATCATGTTATTTTTTTATTATAAAATAATAAATTAAAATATAATACATGATTTATGGGTTAAGGCTCAAAGTAGTTTTTTTTTTTTTTTTTTCGATGTCCAATCAAGCTCTTTATATACTTTTCAGCTTGATTTCATAATTTTGTTCTATTTTAACCTATGTAATAACATACACACAAAAATTGAAAAAACATTATAAGCCTTATCCAAATATCTGTCAAAATGAATTGAAATTAAAAATTGATGTAGGAAATTAAGCTGAAAAGCAACTTGAGAGTTTAATTGGATATGAAAAAAAATTACAAAGGCTAATTTCACTGTATATCATAAAAAAATTATTTATAAATAATATATGATTATAATATAAAAATAATAATAAATAAAAACAATTCAAAATTATAATAATTAATAAAAACAAACTAAACCAATAAACTCATTTTTTATATTTACTTATTTTCAATTTATTTTCTCCTCTTCATATATTTATGTACATTAATCAATTTATATTCTCTTGTCAATAAACTTCAATATGTTACTTGATTATTGCAAGTATCTCCATTGATTTGGTAGTTTAAGCAAGTGATGAAGGAATAATTAGTTGATATATAGCATGTTCTTGTAGAATTATATATATGGACTTTGCCTTTGACTAATTTTGTTCATCATGTGTTGCATGTTAATTATAATCTATAAATTTTCATGTATAGGACTTCCCATCTAATGAAAGGTGACTGGCTAGATGGACTCAGAGAGCTTGGAATGGTCACCAATTCACCATCAAGCATCGGGCATAAATCCAACGTCCCTAAATCAACCTTCATTGTCCAATATTCTCCCATTATTAATGAATCGTGAATGAGATTGGAAAAATGAAACTATTTTACAACTTTAACTTTTTTTATTTGAAATTTTAGAGTTTTTAATCCTAATTTAAGAGTTTTAGTCTCTCGAATATGTATTTCAAATAGATTTTTTCTTTGTTCAATACTTGTTTATGTAAAAGATGATAATAATTTAACTTATTTTGATAATAAAATTATGCCAGTGGCAATATTTATATTAATTATAAATATTGGATCAATTAGTAAAATAAATTTGCTTCATACTTTATTTTACTAATCAATATTTGATTATTAAGTTAATATTTAACAAGTAATTTTTTTTTATGTAAAAAAAAAATTTAAAAGTATATCACTGAATTTATTGTAAAAAATATTTAATTTTAATGTAATAATAAAAAAATTATTATATTATTTTAACCATTTAAAATTACTTAAATCAAATATTTTTTCCTAGAAAAATTATATCAAATGATTTTCATTTTATTAATTTGATCAATGAACTTTTAAATTGGAGAATTGTAAGATATCAAAAATAAAAGGAAAATTCTTATTAATGGACTACGCTATATATCAATCCCTTGTTCAATGGGCGCATAATTCACAATTAATTATTAATGTATGGATTAATTTGGAGAATTGGTAATAATGCTAAGGTAAGTAAAACGAAATTTAAGGTTAGGATTTTATGGGTTGTCCTATTCGGACATAGAGCTTTATAACGTTCAGAAAACACACAACCTAACTTCACGTGATTCGCCCGTTACTAAACCCATAACCGTAACGATCTCAAGTCTCAACACCCAACTCCATCAATAACAAACATATTTTTAATTATTAATATTTATTTTTAAAAATAGTAACACTATTTATACAATTTTATTTTTTATTTATAAAATTCACAAATTTGAAAATTTTCAAATTTAATAAAAAATAATTAAGTTATTAAATGGTGTGATTCAATCATTATATTAACTCTTGACACATATTAAACTTTTAACTAATATGCGTGACACGATAAATTGAAAGTTGATAGCCGAACATATAATAAATAGTCTAATAAATTTAGATAATAAATTTATGCATATGTATGCCCTACTGATATATGGCTCTAAGATTGACGAAAAAATATAAATTAAAATATAGAATCAGTTTTGATATGATCCGAAAAATTTCGAATTCAATTAAATTATTAAGTCATTGTAAGTCATTAAAAGATAAGATTCAGACATTATATTAAGGATTTTCAATAAATAATATAATATAATAAATATTTTTTTAAATTAAGTTAATATAACATAAATATGTTAAATATAATTAAATAAATCTATTTACAATATCATAATATTAAAAATAATATTTTATTTATTTATTTATTTTTGCTCAGACAAGTGGATTTCTCCATTTTATTTTTTTTATAATTTTATAAATTATTATTTTTTGAATCTTATAAATTATCAAAAGAATTAAATTTATGCATATTTTGTTTGAATTGGAGAGCTTTAATAACATTACCTTTATATTTTTAATTAATATTTATTGTTTTAATATTGAATTGACGTAGGTCCATAAAGCCCAATAACTGAGCCCAAAAGCCCACCATATAATAATAATAATAATAATAATATCATAATAAGTTAATAATAAACGCCCAATCATATAATTTGCACTGCTCTCCTTCTTCCCTTACCTGCTTCAGTGTTAGCTATGTATAAACCCTAGCAATAACCGATTACCGATTCCTCAAATTCACATTGTTTTCTTTGCTTAACCAGTCATTTCCTGTTCGGTTCAGGAAAGTGTTAGTCATTTTGAACCCAAGAAGGAGATTGTCTACCGGTGAGATTTCACTCATTTGGAAAATGAGAATAGCATTTTATTTTGTCTCAAAAGTTTCAATGTTTTTTTTTTAAATTTAATTTAATTTATTTCCTGGAAATTCTTAATCATCCAAACAGAGAGAGTTAGATAGTAAGTGTTTGTAATAGCAATTTTTTGTGAGTTCTAACTTTCTCAATTTAAAAAAAATCATTTCTTTATGTTCCTTTTGTTTTCTTTGTTTCTTTCTTTATCCAATCCCTTTAATACTGTAACTGAATGGAAATTGTATGCGAGTATTTTGTATATTAAAGTTAGATAATATACTTGTTCTTTTTGGATGATATCACTGCTTTGTTTGATGGACTTCATTTTTGTAATTATCCTGTTTTAGTGTTAGTTTTTATTGTCTTTTTTTTTTCCTCAATTGCCATATTTATGTGTACGAATGAGGTGGCTGCAGTGTTATACACTGTAACAAATATAGTCTTATCCTGTAGAGAATGGGCTCTTTCCATGTTTATTACATGATATCTAGTGCTGGTGGGCTTGACTTACAGAAGAAGCCGCATAAAATAGCCAGTAGATGTAATCCACAAAAGACATTTTCATTCACTGAATAAATATCTAATGCATAGAACACTAAAACAATATTATCCTCGTAGAATGCCTTTTGTGGCTAATCTTCTCAAAATATTGTTTCGACAATTTCAGTTGTTTCATTTCAAATTTTTTGACTCTGTTTCTAACATATACAAATTAGACTGACATGCTGCATCAATGAGTTATTCTGTAATGGTTTACCATCAGTTTCTGATGCTTCTTATAAAACTGGTTCATGCAGGCACTGTAAGTTTCAACTCAAAACTATTTGGTTCCTTCTAGATCCTGCAAACCTGGGCAGAATCAAGGAAAATCCTACATCCAAAAGTGGGCACGACTCCTGCAATGAATTGAAATGAAGATGTTACAGGTTTTGATTTCTTTGGCTTGTTGTTTCTCTCTCTTTGTGAAAAAATTCAAACAATTAGGTTAGGTTATATTGTTGAAATGCATTACAATCAGCTAACTTGTTTTGACTTTTGAGGGGTTATCACACAGGGTAAGGCTGTTATTAAGAACTTTTCAGTGACTTATATGGCCCAATGTCAGAAGAAGTAGGGTTTTGTAGTAGTGCACACTGCATAGACAATGTGGGCTGAGTAGTTATTGCAATCGGTTACATTGCTTTTTCTGAAGAAGTCATTTTTCTAGTTAGATCATTGACCAAGGCTTTAACAGGATTGAAAAGCTCGCCCTTAACCTAGTTGTTCCTTGTTGATTTACAAAGTCATTGAATCAGTATCAACACTATCTTATTTCTTTTTGGTTTGAATGACTAAGTTAGGACTTTTAACAGGATTCACAGGATCCAATGAAAATAAAATTTTCAACACAAACATCAGATGAGTTACCAAGCGATCAACAAAATGACTTACCTAAGGCTCTTGGGGACTCTGGTTCAGTGTCTGTTTCAAACAGAAACAATAGAAAAGTTACACATCAAGATGTTGAAGTTGTAAGACGTTTGATTTAATGTCCATTTATACCAGTATGATTGTGTTGTCTTATCAAATAAAAGTAAACTGAGTTTTACATTTTTTTTTTAATATTAAATGATATATAGGTCCACAATTTGATAGAAAGGTGTCTGCAACTTTATATGAATAGAAATGAGGTGGTAAATACCCTTTTGCAACAAGCAAAAATTGAGCCTGGCTTTACTACCTCAGGTAAGCCATTGATACCTTCAGACAAGTCTGCTTTATTTTTTTTTATATGAATGAATGGCATTGTCCTACACACTGCTACCATTCAAGTTTCATCAGTCATTTGTAACTTCTCAACAAATTCTTGATGGCCATATGGAAATTGTTATAACTTTCTGCTACTTGCCTGCAATGCCATATCACCTTAATTGGGAGCTTTTGGATTGTTATACATGATCATCAAAATATGATTTTGATGAGAATGATTTTCTTTTTATCCAGTTTGGTCAATATAATATTCTTTAACTATTGATTTTGTTTACAAGCATAGTGTCAGCAGGATCTATCAATTCTGATGCATATCATAGAGCTTTAATGTCCAATTTCTTCTTCTTTGACCTCCTGTAATTTAGTGTGGCAGAAATTGGAAGAAGAAAATGCAGACTTTTTTAAGGCCTACTACATGAGGCTAATTCTGAAGAAACAAATTACAGCGTTCAATCAATTACTTGAGCATCAGTACCATCAGATGAAATCTCCTGCACTTCTGGACGTTCCATTAGCCCCCTACTCAGAATGGGATTCAGCACATGCTGGGTAAGCTATTTCCTTAAAATTGTAACATCTTCAAAAAATAATGTTGTTCAAAAAACAGGTGATGGTATCTTGATAAATTGGAATGCAATCAACTTACCAGGGTCGCTGTCCCCATGTTCAATATTTGGACATCTGGCAATCTTATATATGTATGTATGGAAAAGATAAATTTTGTGCCGTTTCTTTACGTTTTTTCCTTTTAAGTTGGTGGTTGGTTGTTAATTTGTTAGCACTTTGTAAGCAGGTTTCTGACGCCCTTTCCATTTAAGGTTTTACCATCTAAGTTAGCTTGCATCTTTGTCCTTGCTTTTTTTGGTTTTCTTGGCAGTGGACTGGATGATATAAATTCTCACCACAGACAAATCCTCTGACAGGACAGCAAGGTGTTATGGTATTGACTACATTGCTAAGGATTTTCTAAGGCCAAATATTTTTCTGTATTGTTGCATACATTTCAAAGAGAACCACAATTTCACTTACTCTGAGGCAGTTGCCAGACATGTGAAGTGTTGCCCAAAACTTCTTTGACAATAACTAGTACATAAATCTGAGCTGATAATACATGCAATCTGTACATGAAAAAGAAGAAAAATGCAATCTCATTGAATTTGCTCAATTTAATTTAATTTAATTTTTATTTATATTTTTAAAATTTTTGCTTTTTTGTGTAACCTTCTTGATACTTGGACTATTGCCTTTGATGCTTGATATATTTGCAAAGTTATTCTTTGCATGTGGAAGGGGAGCAGGCTTGGATGGCCAACTCTGAATTCAGTTTATTCATAAAATTTTTTGAAATTAGTGTTACTCTCAATGTTTTTGTTTCTGGCACTGAAGGTGCTTTCTTAAGTTCCTGCTTGTTCCAAGTTTCTTAAGGGTTATCAGTGATTCTCTGTACCCTCATTTTATATTGATTAGGACTGTTTGGCTTTTTTCTATAGTTCAGTTAACAATCTACCTATGAGATGCACCACACTGCAGCGGCCTTCAATTCCATTAACAGGTCATCACCAGATTGGTTCGAAGGGAAGTGTACCTAGCTTTCATGTGGTTAATGAAATCCCTGCATCAGGCAATTTCCATCCAGTGCAAATAAATTCTGGGAAAGAGTGAGTTCCTTCACATGTTAGACTTTTCCTTTCTATTTAATGTTTCTTGCTCAAATGTTCTAGTAATTTATTCTAGAACCTGGAGGTGATCTCACAGAATTTCTTCATGGATGTACCATATGGTCTTTGTTTCTTTCAAGGTAGTCAAAAGTGCAAGGTGCACTCAAGGCGGTAGGTCCTCTTATCGAGCGAAAGGCGCCGGTTTCTAAAAAAATCCAATAATATCTAATAGATTGTTAAAACAGTAACATAACACCTATATAAGTATATTCTATATCTTTAGGACAATAAAGAGATTTTTAACAAATCTAAGTCCAAAATAAAAAATATAAAGCAAACAATTGACAAGTTTGAACACAAAACAAGCATTAAAACTTATCATAAAACAACCATAAAGATTAGTCACAAAATAGTCCTAAAACTCAATGTAAAATAGTAATCAAACTCTGTATATCATAAACTCAGGACAATTGGCAGAAAACACCCTCTAAACTTGGTAAAAAACAGCTCTAGAACTCAGCAGGAAATATCTCTAAAATCCATCACTAGAATCTTCATTCAAATTACTGTGTACATGTAGTAGAAGCCATCACTAGAATCTTCATTCAAATTATTGTGTACATGAAGTAGAAGCCATCACTAGATTCTTCATTCAAATTATTGTGTGCATGTAGTAGAAGAAACGTAAAAGAGAGGGATGCAACCAAAGAATTTGTATTTGATTAGACTTTTTTTTGTAACTCCTTTGACTAAGAGATAAAAGCTCTGTAAGATATGCACTAATAATACCCTAAAATAAATACTAAAACACTTTTTAGACTCCCTGTGGGAAAAAATAACTAAAAAGTACCAAACTACCCTTATGTACTAAGCAAAAATAAAAGAAAAAAATTGGACTTTTAGGTAAAAAAAAATTAGAATCCTCAAATTTAAATAGTACACCTCTTGCCTACTTCAAAATCCTTGCCTAAGCGCAAAAGGCACACGCCTAGTTAAACGCGCCTTGCTTGGATGTTCTAGAAGCGGAAACTTAATCCTTGCCTTGCCTTAGCGCTTAGGCGTGCGCCTTGTGCGCCTTTGACTACACTGGTTTCTTTGATTTATGTGTTGCTTGTTCTAGAACATCAGTATTTATATTACCATGTCTGTCATCTGCCCAAATAGTTGAAAATTTGTTGCATATGCAATTGTGTTATTGTCAATCCAGTGTTGTGTGGCTATTGATTCAACTGGGATTAGTGCATATAATATAAAGTTGGAATAAGTAACAAGTAAGGAGCAAATGGAGGAATAGATCTGGCACCCCTGTGAACAAACTTGTGCAGAAATTGTACTGCATGTGGGGAATTTGTAATTATCTGAGAGACAGGGCTAGAGTGAGGGAGACAGACAGTTCAAGATGTAGTTTAAGAGTCAGGTGAAGCAAGAAAAAGGGGGAAAATGAAGAGGGGGGGTGTGGAAGGAAGGTTGGGGGTATTGGGGTGGTGCCAGGGAGTGGGGGGTGTCACGTTTATGGTATGGATAAAGTAAAACAATTTCTTTTAGGCTACTTGTGGATTGGGGATTTTTAAAATCCGCTGTATTTAATAATTTGTGCAATTTCCTTTGATATGCAGACTAAATTTGTACAATTAAAGGGATTGTGCTGTACTTTTCCCCAACCAGACAAGCGATTTTGTGTCAAAATACATGGATTCTTCAAAATCCCTCACCCAAATTCGCTTTTACCTTATTCAGTTATCAGACACAGGAAAGCAATTATTAAATAGGTTTCAGAATGGATATCTCCTGCACATAGATAGAAGCTTTTGAAGGCTATTTGCTTTACTGTTTTTCTGTATTTCACACACACATACACACAGACATAAATAATTGTATGTACATCTTCCCTTGTATCTTCCAATTGTTGCTGCACATCTTAACAGCATTTCCATCAGCTTATTTGTTATTTTTTCTGGATAAATTTTGGTCCAATTCAACAGACTCAACGTTCATATGCCTCTGTAATATGCAACTTATCAGATAATTTAGTAGGAATAAGTGAACTGCTTTGCTTTTTGTTTAAGGATGGTGATGAATAGAAGCCCAGCTGACCTAGAGCCTGCCGTCCCTGTTATCAAGTCAGAGATGGCTGTGAGTCTTACATCTGTTACATCCAATGGTCAATTTCCTTTCACCCCAACTGAAATATCAGAATTGAGTGTGGACACACTTGACTCAGCATTTACATCTCACATGACATTTCCGGAGGGACTGCTGCTTGGACCTGATTGTGGTACTGACAATTCTAAAGTATCTCTTCAATTGTTTTGTCAAATGCCCTGGAATTTTAGCTTCTCAAATCTAGCTGCAGATTTAACAAATGTGGAAGGTGAGATGAAACTTATCATGTGAAACTGTTTGTTTCAGCTTGACTTGGTAACTTTCATTGTCATAGTTCAAACTGCAAATTGGAAAGCTTACATCCTTTTAAGCCTAAATTTTCAAAGGGGTGGCCATTCTGTGCTTCACTAATCAGTAACAGTAGTTTTAGGTGGAGGCAGAATTAGTATGAAGAAATTTTGATGCTTATCCTAGCTTTTGGGGTATGAACATTCAGGAATCTTACTGTTAGTCAACAACTCAACATTATTAGTTAACACATCTTTCAGGGCTTTAGTTAGACATGTTATTACGCACTATCTAGAAAATTGCCATGATGTAATAACTTCAAATTTAAGACCGGGTAGTAGTTGTTTTTACATCATCCTGTTAGGGGGAGAGAGAAGAGGGAGGTGCTAGGGATTAAGCCTATGACACATCTTACACTGTGAAACAAAAACTTGATCGTTAGGTATTCATTTATTATTCCAAAATGATGCATATGAATGTGATGACATCATTAAGCTAAAATTATATTACCTGCATATATGGCCATGATTCTTTTGTTTTGTTTTGTCTCTCTCTCTCTCTCTCTCTTTTTTTTTTTAATTGCACAATTCTCACCTTTATGCATTCAATAGATCAAGGACAGCTGGGAAATTATTCAGGTTCTGATATATTAGTTGATTCTCCAGGGCGAAATGGCAATGGTAAATCTAAATTCGTTTCTTTTTTTCATTTGGTTAGCAAATTCCCTTAGATCTTCAATCCACAATTTCTGACAGAATGTATTTCGTTCTTGTTTCAGTCAATGATTTTTTTTCTTGATGATGTTTCTGCTCCTGGCACTCGAACAGGAATAATCCCTTGTAACTGCAAATACCAGTCAAGATATGAATAAGGTTAGATAAAACTAGAAGTTCCATGATCCGTATGGGTAGATCAATGATCAGTGGTTTTTCGGCTGTATAGAAGCATCTAGTATATTGGTGTAAATTTGAAACCTCAAAATTAGGCAGGCATAGTTAGTTCTGTACTATAATCTGCTAATCTTTCTGTTTAATTACAGAAAATTTTCAGCAGCCATAATATACTGGTTTTTGGTCAATTTCCAGAACATTGATGCAAATGATGTTTAAAAAAAATGAACTTAGTCAACATGCTTTGACGATTTTTTTTTTTTAATTAGCAGCTTCTTAGTGATGGTCTGATTAGATGGGTGTACAAAGCCTAAATATGCAGCAGATGAATATTGGGAAAGAGTAAATCTTGTGGTATTTTGTCATATTATGCCTCAATCAGTCTATTATTCTCATGTCATTTCACTTTGTTCGCTATGTTATCTATTTAAGAGAGAATTTTCGGAACACAAGTGAAAAGATAACTTACAATGAATGTAGTATTTTTTTTTTTTTTTTTTTAAATTTAAAATTTGAAAGAATTGAATTCGATTGAATTATATTTTGATAATTTCAAAATGTTTTCATTTAAATTAAGTACAACTCTTTATATATAAAAATAAAAATAAGAAAATAATAAATTTTTTTTTTTATACTTTTCAATTTATTAAAAAATAAAATAAAATAAAATTTTAATCAATTTCATTACTTTAAAATTTATTTCAAATACAATTATATTAATAGAATTCGATTAACGGATGATGTTTAACTAAGATCATATGAGTGAGTCCTTTAAAAGATTTATTTATGTTGGCATTTTTCAGTGAGGGCCTTGATTGGGGACAGACCAAGGGCCATATGAAATTGGAAATGCCACCTTTAATAAGTCTTGTACTACCTTGCACATAGATCCATTTAATGCTGCATAATATAATAGAGGTATCAGTTTATGAAGAGGTAAATGGAAGATGGTCTTTTTTTTTCATATAAATTTCCCAACGTATTTAAAAGGTTTTTCATTGCCTAAATAGTCGGGCATGCATTATAATGGCGTTCAGATCAAGTGTATGTAGATTAAGTTTAGAACACACGGATTCAAATTAATAAACCATCGAATAACTCTACTCTTTGGACACAAGCTTTTCAAATAGGTAACCTCCTAAAATTTCAGACTAATTAAACACTCAACACATTTGAACAAAAGTTGCATACATGCCAAAAAGTTAAATGGGCAACAAATTGTGGCGAACAGCTTAGTCTGACGTGCCTTAACTTCAATGATAAAGGGAAGAGGACGCTTAAGTACCTTTTATTAGATGAAGATTAAAAACAAAGAAGGTAGACATACAGATGTATAATGGACTTTGGAATAAAACAGGACACTTAAGTCCATGTTCCTGATACAAAAGCAAATTAAGAAACAAAACAATGAATAAACAAATGGACTTCTCCATATGCACATCCGGTTATCATATGCCTGCACAGATTTCAAAAATTAGATCGCCTAAAGCATCAATAAACCTATACGTGCAATATAAATAGAAATTTCTAATTACGCTGGGGATTGGTAGGATCTGCCTTGTCATGATGGAATCTAACCACAATGCATGTTATGTTATCAGCACTGCCTCGCGTAAAAGCAGCCTCAGTCAGTTTTCTAGCTGCTGCTTCAGGTTCTTCTTCTGTTCGAGCAAGGGAAACAGCATCCTAAAAACAAAGTATGCTTAGTCAGCAAACAAATTAAGGAAATCCTGAAAGTCGTACGAAAGTGAAAGAACCCGAAAATCAATAACACAGATTGAAAAATAACAAACGATTCTAGTAATCAAATCAATCTTATAGACAGTAAGCCAAATGTGAGAATACCACTGAGATGACCAACAATAAGAATCTGAACCTCATAGACCAACCACGCATATCCCCATAGAATTATCAGAATCTTTACTGTCATTCCTCAAAAGTGACTTTTAGGCACACACACACAATCACTTCCACGTGTGTGTGCCTTGAGAAAGTGAGAGAGAGAAAGAAGCTGGTATGCTTACCTCATTAGGTACCACATCCCATAGTCCATCACTTGCAAGCACAAGCAATTCAAATTCTTCATCTATTTTCTGATCCTGAAGTGGGAAAGAACATAAAATTTTGCTGATTTACATTAGGTATTAGCAAGAGAATAGACATTTACCATGACATGCAAGGAATCTTCATGTGACTATCCTAGAATCAACTTCCATAAATAGAGACATGAGAAAAGCGATTCACATCCAAAATTCCAACCAACATTGTCACTGAAAGTAAAATAGGAAACAAGGGGATGCTACTTAGGGAAAGTATAGTTTCTCTTTTTTTTTTTTTTGGTGGGGGGTTGAGTGCAGGCCTTTCCAACCCCCTTAAACCACCAATCTAGCAAGGGTAAAATTCAATCGCAGGTCTTAGTTTGAGGAAAATTACTTAGTACTTGTGCAATAGGCAAGGATTACATTGTTATCGTTCTGGTGCTGCAGAAACACTGAAGCAAAGAAAACATATGCTTTCAGCTTTTCACTCATCACGGACAACTAGGCAAGGCAACATTACAGTTAACATTGCCCTTATTAGTATTAAATGGTTGACACACAAAGCAGGAAATTTTATTACAACAACAAAAAATTGCCAGACAACAAATATAAATTAAACTGATGGGAAACTTTTGTTGTTCAATGACATAATATGAAAATTACCTGTATCTCAGGTTCTGCAACAACAAATTGCTTCAACATGCGATTGCCAAAAGCACGTGACATAGCCAATACACCTCCTACCCTCCAGGTGCCTGACAAGACAATTGAAGTAGCATGCATGATTTTGACTTTTATAAGCAACTGGCTCAAATTTGTCCTAATTCAAAGTGGGGAAAAATAAAGTACAGCAGTTCTTTCTGAATAGGTATATTTATCTGACATTAAATGAGGCTTCCCAAAATCTATATGAGGATAAACATGTTGGGATGAGCAGGTAATTTGTCCCTTAGTAAGTGGAGATGTAAAGGATCGTCAAATCATCAAATCACGCTACACCGTAGTCTGGACAAGGACGAGGGCACGGACAAGGTACTATCTCCAAGCTCTATTGGGCAGAGCTTATGCATTGGTCTGAGGGAGGATGGATGATAGATTTCTTGACCTCTTCAGGTTTGCAATTGATTGGGTTTGAAATTGAGGGTAAGTCTTACCTACACTTGGTGTATACACCAATCTAATTTGGAGTAAGAAAGAGTATTGTTGTCTTCTCATTGGGCGAAAAAAAAGAGGACAAAAGAGTCATATTGATTAAATTTCTCTTCAACTATTGGTTTGGGTGTATGAGACAAAAGTATACACCTAGCGTGGGCAATAATTTTCTTGAAACTGAACCTCTGGCTGAAAGATCCACATCCCAAATTTACATTTGGTTCAGTTGCTATGCAGCTGCATCTTCACTCATTTCAAACACTTGGGCAACTTATCAGATAAGTTGAAAGCATCGATAATCATTAGCTAGGACATGAGATGACCTAGCACAAGAAAGCTTATAGAGAGGATGTTACAACTACAGATGGTAGTCATATCCAAATTGCAAAGGCTTTTTTATCCTTTTAGGTGACAGACCTCTTCCTGATCATCCAAAACTGTTCCAAATGTTTACATCAGAAATAAAATCAATTGAATTGTTAATCACCATTAGCAGCACAGCTCAGGTCCAACCTTATGCTCGAAAAATGAAATTGTAGCAAAAAGAAGGGGGAGTTGGGGGGATGGTGAGATAGTACATAGAATGAAAGAGAAACCAAAATTATAGAAAAGCTTACCTGCCCACATTACTACACCCCCAGCATTTTCAATTCTCTTCCGTTCATCACTTCTATTTGGCTTATGATCCTCGGAGAGAGGTATTGCTGTCCATGGGGGAAAAAGAATCATTACAAGTAAATAATCCCAAGAATCATTGAAATACAACAGCAACTCAATAATCAGAAGCATTGCAGATTTAGAAAGATCAAACATATGATAAAACCAGGGCCTTCATCCAAAGTATTAAATGGTCCAGAAAGAGCTCAATGCATTTTCATTCAATTTACATATATATAATGTATAATCTTTAATTAATACTATTAAATGCCTATTATAGTATTTGTTTATACATTAATCATGTGTTGATGATTCTCATGCAGTAGAATAAGTTGAACAAACCTCTGATGATTTCTTAAAGACGTATCTGACTATCTATAAATTTGTTTATTAAGCAGGCATTGCCAAGAAAGCAGAAGTCCTCAGTCCAATAAAGGCCCTTAATCAATACCAATACGTGGTATTTGAAAACGCTTACACATTTATTATTTACTATTAACGATACTTTTTGTCTTCTGATCCCAATTTAAAAGTTCAGACAATTTAACACCAGTTATCCATGATTGTGCATTAATTATTCATCATTTCTCTAGTTGTTATCTAAGTGCATGACCAACATATCAATAACATCTATGAAGTCACTTTTCACCATAACAATTGTCTAGAAACTCGTAGCCATTTGTCAAACTAAAATGCAAGCAATACCTTTTCCAGCGTTTGATATTACGGTCCGTGAATCTCCAACATTGGCAACATATAGATGGTTACCAACTAAAACAGCTGTTGAAGCTGTAGAACCATCATCCCTGTAGGAATCCTTTTCAGAGTCCAAGAAGTCCACATCAGTCTGTTGATACGTTTCACCTGCGTAGTGACTAAGGTTACCATATAGGGCCATAACAAATCCTGTTCAACGGATTGATAAACTTGTTTCGTGTAGGACGCATGCCACATAAATAGGAAATGACACACTGGGACACAAAATATTAGTTTCAGCCCGCCATTAACAGGCATCTAATTTAAAACTGAGGCTGCATTGGAGCCCACATAACAACATCAACAGCAAAAGAATATGGCATGATAATATGATCCTGCTGACGATAAGTCATGCATAATAATGAGTATCAAAAAATTTGGACGCACTTATAGCCAGTTTGGTGTTTGCCATGAATTGTGGATGCTTCATTAGATTATCAAACAGATGCTCCTTCAAATACTCAGCAGCACGGAAACCACCATGACCTAAAATGATGAGACAACCAGTCAAAATGAAATCCTTCCACACATGCAAACACAATTTTGAAAAAAAAAATAAAAAGAAAGAAAGATAAAAAGATGCCACTCTCATGCAGAAACATTCTTTAGCATGTAGATCGTAGTTCAAATTATCCAAAGCCGAAATGTCCAGTTGATTATGTTGTAGGCTGATTTAAAACTACATAATTTGTTGAAAGTGCAATTACTTCAATGATCCTATCCTAACTGAAAACATGTTACAGGTCAGTGAATTTGACTATTGTCTGCTCGCGCAGGTTCTTAGCTGCAAGTGACTAATGGCTACAACTGTGTTAAAAATAATAAACAAGTGATATCAGTTCCATGTGTTTATACATCCCTTGCACAAATCACAGTTAGCAAGTGCATAATATTGAACCACATAGAGGCTGACAAATGACTTGAAACACTAGTTATTCTCACGCAACAGCCTTTACTCCAATCATCAACAGGTAGTGCAACTTCTAACTTGAGGAAAATAAATAGTGATTCATAGCACTTATTGGTAAAATTCATTCAAGGAGATGAGGAAATCAAACCATCAAAGATTCCAAACATGCAGACTGTTTGCCCATCAATCTTAGTATTTTTAATATCATAAAAGTCCTCCATGGTAGCTCTTTTTCCCCTGAAACTTGAATACCCACAGCTCAGTTTGCTGTCTTCGCTGTCAACCAAGAAATTGACTCACCTTGTTAGAATCAGATAAAAGTAATGTCAGAAAAACTTATTGTTCTGATCTACAGCTACATCCATAGTCATTCAGTTATAGTTACACAAGGCATAGTGAAAGACAAACTCAAAGAGCGAAAAAATGAAGAAATTTGAAGAGAGAATTTCATAGTTATAATCCATTTTTATGATAAAAAATAAAAAAGAAAAAGTGCTGTTAAAATGACAATGGATAGTCTTTTGATATAACTGAAACTGCTTTCCCTTTTTTGCCTATTGATAGACAAAAGTGGAGACAAATATTTTAAAAGTTTATTCTTAGAATTGCTAATTCCTAAGAAAGTCTTCATTTCCGAATAAAAAAACTCTCACTGATGGAGGTGCAGCAAGTTCCAAAGTAGCACAAAATACGGTGGCATCATCATTCATTTCTAGAGTATTAGCAGTTAACTAGCAGTATACAGGCCAAAATCCATGTTAACTAACAGCCATATATTTGCATTTTCCAAAGGCAAAACAACACCAAAGTGGAGTTAATAGTTTATAAATCTTAAGCAAGTTTGATCTATATCGCAAAGATATATTTTGTAAACTTTCCACTATCAATGCATATATCCATAAAAATAGATAAGCCATAATCACCTTTTCCATCCTCCACTAACATATCCACCATCATCATCTTTCTCCGGGAACACATCAACAACAGGTCCTCGTTTAGCAGTTGAGCCTGAATCGACCATCATGCTTAGATTCATCGACAATTCACGATTTAACGAAGAACTTAGGTGAAGACCCTCATGCAAACTCTTCCGGATATTGCTAAAATGCAATCTTGTTTTGGAGAATATTATTCCACCTTGGGCAATCACACTCCTTATGCAGGTGTTGCATATCATCTAAATTGACCCAACTGGCCTTTAATGCCAGAACACTGATCAAGGAAAAAAACTGCCCAACAATATCATAGAAAAATACATATTATAACCCAATTCCCTCCAAATTATTATGAGCATATCACATGTCCTCCAATAATCCACAAAAATAAAAATATCATGACTCGTTCAAACAAAAGTGCGGGAAGTTTTGGAGCTGCATTATCTTGAAATTGAATTAATGTTTACAGATTCAAACAAAGCATCTACAAATTGCTTAGAATTTTACCTCAGCTACCCAAAAAAAAAAAAAAAATCAATCAAACACAGAGGGCTACATAATGATAAACAAATTGAGATCTTACCTTTAAATTATTATTAGACTCGTAAAGCTTAGAAACCAAACATAAGAAAGAGAGCTTTTTTGCTTGAAATAAAAATGGAAAATTATTGAAAATTTTACGGATCTCTAGTTGAAAATCCGCGAGTTTTGAGGTGGGATCGGATCCGAGTGATTGACTGGTTAAAAAAAGTGAGGATTTGAATCTACTTTCTTTTTTTTTTTTTTAACCAGGCTCAATAATTTCTCTCTCTCAGCGAATCTGAAAACCTAGAATCAGAGAATGTACTAGTAGTACAGTGAGAGATTACACAGAGAGAGTGAGAGAGAGAGAGAGAGAGAGTGAAAAAGAGAAGTGTCCTTTTGTAGCTTGGCACCAAAGAGAAGTGGGTAGCAACGTGGCACGCTTCATGCATCACTTTAGCAATTATCCAGGGTTGAGGGGTTACTGTACATGTTATATAATTTGAAATCTAAAAATTTTTAAAAAAAAATTAAAAATTATAATTTAATAATATTTAACGTAACGATATATTTTTTATTAAATAAAAATTAAATAAATAATAAAAAATTCATTATAAATATCATAAATTTAAATTATTATAATTAATTTAGATTATTAAATTTAATACATAAAATTTATAATATATTTTTTTATTTATTTAATTTTTATTTAACAAAAAAAATATTATTATATTCATTATATTAAATATTATCGAATTATGAATTTAAAAATATTTATTAAATATTATTGAATTATAAATTTAAAAATTTTTAAAATTTTTTTAAATAGACTGTTGTTAAAACAATATACAGCAGTCAGTCAATCCAACTATCTAATGCTTTCATGTCTACTTTGGAATTTACTGTTCCCTCTATCCACTCTTTAGACATGGTCCCATTTCAATAATACTACTGCAAAATACAAAAATAATTGAGAGTCCAATTTCTGTACATATTAACAACAACAATTTATTTATTTTAATGTATTTTTTCATATTTAACAAAATTAAAAATCAAACATTTTATTAATCTAAATATTTTTAATATTTTTCAACTAATTTTAATTTTACAATCAAACAACAGAGAAATAAATTATTGGATAAATATTTTCTTCTTAAGAATTATTTGTTAAAGATGCTATATTTTTCAAGAAAATAAATTGATGTTTAGTTTTAACACACTTAAATAATCGGTGAGTTAAAGTTAGAATAAGTAACGAAATCATAAATTAATTTTAAATAAGTTAAAAATTAAAATTTTTTATATATTTATAAAAAAATTTAAAATTTAATTTTGAATGAGTTAAAATTATATAAAATTAAATTTAAATGAATCAAATATAAATTTTACTATAATTTAATAAATTAAATGGTCAGATTCACTTAATCATTCACATTGTATTCCTGTTTCGAATGTTGCACTCAATTAGACATCATATCTATCTATTTATAATTTATAAATATACGAATAGAAATGAAATATATTAATATATAAAAATATGGTTAATTATTATTATTAATTTTTAAGTAATACTAAAAAAATTATATTCATACATTAATTTCATTCTATTTCATATATTTATAGATATATATATCTATTTATTATAAAATAACTATAATTTATTTACTTATATAAAACTAAATTTTTAATGAGGTGTGTGCATTCATAATATTTCAAGTTAAGGATTTCAATATTTCAAGTTAATAAATTCTATAAAATTATATGTTACATATCTTATATTTCTTGTATTTTAATAATCGGTATTATAAATTATGTAATTATTTACAATTATTATTATTATTATTGTATAATGAAATTTTATTATAAAATAATTTATTTTTTTTATAAATTTCTATATAAAAAAAAAAACTCTTACATAACATTTTTTACATTGGTTGTCAAATAGAATAAGTTGCCCTAACTTTTTAAAAATATATTAACTCCCTCACGAAAGCCTTTATCTTTTAATTTTAATTAATTACATTTTATTTTTTACTTTAAATTTTTTTTAGGATTAAAAAATTATATTTTCATACTTTTGACAAATTTGAAAATAAAAAATATTTTTTATAAATATTTAAAAAATATTTTTATATTATTTTTAAATTTGTCAAAAATATAAAAATAAATTTTTTATTTGTATTAAAAAATTTAAGAATAAATAATTTAATTAATAATTTAATTTCTTCTTAAATTAAGAAATAATTTAATTTCTTCTTAAATTATTTTTTAAAATAAAAAATAACAAATAAAAAATAAAAAATATTTTTTAAAAAAATATTTTTGTTTATTTTTTATTTTAAAATTTGTCAAAAATATGAAAATAAATTTTTTAATTTTAAAAAAAATTAATAAAAAATATAATATAATTAATTAAAATAAAAGGTAAGAGTATTTATATCTTTTTACAACCCTTATAGAGTTGATAAAGGGTTGATTAATGATAAAATTAGATAAAAAAATCTAGTAGTATGTTATGATATTCGTTAGAGTAGAGTTAATATATTTTTAAAAAGTCAGAAAAATTTAATATATTGAGTCATTTTACAGAGGGCAAATTATAATTAATCCTGAAAAAAATTAATAAGGTGAAAAGTTAATGTTGCTTAATATCACTAAAATAATTAAAGGTGAGTTTATAGTAATTATTTTTTAAAGAAAACATATGTAACTATTCTTAGTTGTTCAATATTGCCAAAAAATTGATATAATATATATTTACAAGAATTATTAAAAAAATAATATTTTTGTGCATAATCAAATTATAATTTTAACAATAATTTATTATTTATAATTAATATAAAATATAAAAATTATTTATTCACATAATTAATCAAGTGTAAATGCACGTGAAAAAAACTTTTAATAAATGAAGTTTTTCTTCTTTTTTTTCTAATTAAGATATTCTTGAAGTAATTTGTTATATCCAATAATACATTTCTCATATTTGATTTATACATTATAAATTAAGTTAATCGTCATAAGATTTATTTTATAAAGTAATTTATCTCTACTTTAAAATTCAACTTCACACTCAATTTATTTGTTCCAATCCAAAATAGTTATTGGATTTTAAATCTTAAGTTTTTTATAAAATTATCCACTTCTAATAATATTCAGTCCTGAAAATATACAAACAAACCCCTTAATTTTGCATAAAAATACAAATCTGAATACTTTCAATATTTTCTTTAGGGAATAAATCCTTTTAATCTTAATTAACGACAATGATGACAATAATTATAGTTAATGGTTTGTTTGAGGTTTGAAGTTGCAACTTTATAATTTTAAAAATAATTTCATTTTCATTGAATCTAAGACCATCGTAATTGGCTTTATTACTAAATCATATAGTCTAATATTGAAGCGACTAGCAGTGGACCCAATAAGACTAGTTGGCTAATGAACTTTAGACATATAAAGGTGGGCTTGTTTTTGGGTCGTCAACTCATCAATGTTTTGAGTTAGCTTCCAAAATTCTTATTGCCACTTACCAGCAAAGGAGAGAAAATACGGTGCACTGGCAATGGCCTATTCGACATGTATAAGCCGTAACCAAGCTATAAATAGAGAAATAAATTTGAATTTTGCTATGTATCATAACCACATTAATTAATATCTTCTTTATTATTCCCTCCAATCCCATAAAAAAAGTATATTTTAATTTTTACATATATATTTTTTATATACAAGAGTATATTGTTATTATTTATATAAAAATATATTTATGTGTAATTAAAATGAAAATATATTTATATAAATTTATTTTTATATAAATAAAAAGAAAATATTCTCATTATACATAATAATTTATCAATATTATAATTAATATGATTAAATCAATAAATATTTAAATATATCCCTTTATTAATATTAAATAATAAAAAATTATTAAATAAGCTGAAAATATACTTCTATTTAATTTGAGACAGTTAAGAAAAAAAAAAAAAAAAAGTAAAGTGAGGCTAAAGATATGAGACAAGGGAGCAAAAATCCGTAATATATAATAGTAGTGTATAATTGGTGAATTTAATTATAAATTTTAATTTATGAAAAAATTATAAATCAAATGAGTGATATTTATAAATATTTTTTAAATTTAATTACTCTCATTGAATTTACTCCTGAGATGCATTACGCATGACTTGGTAAAGGGAGAGGCTGTCTGTCCTCCAATAAAACTGAAAGTCTTTAATTACAACGTAATTGAATATCATTTGAAAAAGACGTGATACTTACGTAATTTGGTTTGAACCTTCATAATTATTGTTTCTGAATTCACTTAGCTATCTGTGGATCTCTGTCCTACAATGATCAAACAGGTACGACAATGTATCGTTGACGTATATTACAACAAACCAAAAGTTACTGGAGGACAACTGGACTTGGGATATGATACTGACGGGTTGGCAGCGGCTGAGGCTTTAAGACGGTGTCGTTTTTATCTGTCAGTAAATGATGCCGTGTCATATCATATATTAACGGTGCCGTATTAGGCCATACTTTCATTGTCTCGTATAACCACTATCCTGTTTTTTTCCTTATAACCATAAAAAAGATTTTCCAATATTCTGGACATCCTATTTCTATCGGTTTGCCAACTTTAGTTGATGTATAGATTTATTTAAGATAGATATGAATTATTATTTTAAAATTTAAAAAATATTAAATAATATATTTAAATAATTAATTTAAAATATAATTTAAAAATTTAAAAATAAAAAAATTTAAATTAAATATGATAATTTTTTTAAAACGACGTTTTTAAAATATAATTTCTACACAAACATTCATTTAGTTGATAGATGTCATTAAATTATTAATCTTAGACTAAAAATAAATTAATTAATTAAAAAACTATAATTTAATGGTAATTTTGATCTAAATATGATGCCTAATTAATATTTTTATTGTGTAAAAATAAGAAATTTAAATTTTAATATTTTATTTTATTTTTAAAATATGTTATATATATAAAAAAATAATAATAATATCGGGTCTTAGTCTCTTAATTACTATTGAAATGGCAGGTAGTGCATCATCCACTTGTGTTTGTGTTTCACATAATGCTCGTGGGATTGGCACTGAACTTTCTTTATTTTTTGCTAAAGTTCTTATCTCCAATAATAGCAAAGCAGCCTCATGAAATAATTAATTAATTAGTTAGTTTCGTAATATTTTTTATTTATTTATTTGCTATAATTTAAGATAATATTAATTGTGCAGTTATAAGTAGAGACGAAATTCTGAGAGGATCAAAACTAATACTAAAAAATAATTCAAATTAATAAAAAAAATGAGTAGTTTTTTAATTTATAGGTGTTATATTTGTACTAAACATATATAGAGAGAGATAGAAAATGAAATATTTTAAAATTTAATAAGCCATTTATATATTTTTTAAAAAAGGAAAAAAATTTATATGAGAAGAATAAATTTTAAAAATTTAGGGGTTATGCATCTCCCATACTACAAAGGTAATTCCACCCTACTTGAAAAGGTCAAAAAATAAAAGGAAAGAAAATGACTTATAAATTGTATTTTCCAATGGCGGACACATGAAAATTATTTAGGTTACTGTAAAACAGCTTGGAAATAAGGGCAAAATTAAAAGTGAAATTTTGAAAGAGTCTAATATAATACTATCAAAAAAAAAAAAAAAAAAAAATTAAGTTAATAAAAAAATATGAATAATTTTTTCTTTTTAAAGTGTTATATTTATATTAGTTTAATTCCGCACTTTAATCTTAATAATTAATTTTTAATGAGTGAGTTTTACCTTGAGCTAAAATCCAATAATTTTTTAATATGATATTAAAGTATAATCGATTTTTACACTAACTCTCATTATATTAAAAATTAAACTAGGTTCAATTTTTTTTTAACTTGCTTATGAGCATTTACTTTGTGGTGAATTTTATTTAAATGTTTTTCAATGATTGACTTTCACTCTGTAATAAATTTTATTCAAATATTTTTCAACTCGATGATAGACGATATTGAATTTAATTTTTATCATAAATTTATAAATATCAATTAGATTTAGTAAAAAATTATTTCGATTCAATTATCATTTAAAAAAAAGTGTTAAGATATAATTTTAAATATTAATTAAATATTAAATATATTTATATATAATTAAATTTTTTAATTTTAATAACTAACTTTTTAAGGGGTGAGTTACACCTTGAATTAGACCACATTAATTTCTTAACAAAAATTTGAGTAAAAAATAAACTTTCAAGAATTTATGGACCATACACCCTCCTCCACACTGCACGATAGATCTGCCCCTAGTTGAAGGTTGGTTTCATTGTACGTGAAGCTCGTGCTATGATTTTATGCCGTCAACAATCATATATTTCACTTGAAGCATGTCTAAATTGCATAAATATTTAATTAATAAATTTAAAAGATCATAATTAATTTATTTATTAATACAATAAAATATTAAATAAAAATACTTAAAAATATTATAATAATTTAGTTATTAATATTAAAAAATATTTTATGAGACGAGTAATTATGAATTATGAAAATTTTTTAGTTATGCAAAGTAAGTATTAGTTAATATATGATTATTAAAAAAAATATTTTTTTAATAATAATAATATTAGTTATGCAAACTATTAATTATTTTATTAGTTTAATTTTTTTCCTTTTAATTATTTAAAATATTTTTAAAAAATAGAATAAATTTATAGAAATTCGGCAACTAAAATGATTATTTAATTATTTATTTTGTAGCAATTAGATAATAATTTAATTTATTTATTTATTATATTTCATTCAATTGTAATTATAAATAAAAATAGAATTTAATCAATAAAGTACATAATATATTTATTTTATTAATTAAATTGATTTTAATATTGATATTGATTTATTTATTTAATTATAAATATCGAGAGAGTATTTTTAAAAAATAATTATACATAATTCATATACTTAAATAATTAAAAGAAAAAAATAGATATTAAAATATAATTTTTGCTAAAAAATAAGGGATTAAAAAATAATTTTAGATTAAAAAATTGACGAAAATATTAATAACGTTAATTTTTGGGTCTTTTTGTCCCGAGTAAAAAAAAAATTCAAAATTTAATAAACTGAATAATTTCTTTGAGGACTTATTAAGAGAAAACATGAAAACTTCAAATTTTATCTTTAAAAAAATATTAAGATTTATAAACTATTAATAATTTTATTGGTTTAACTTTTTTCCTTTTGATTATTTAAAATATTTTTTAAAAAATAATTAATTCATAGAAATTCGACAACTAAAATGATTAGTTAAGTGATTTAAAAATTAACTTCGTATTATTTATAATTATGTATATTAAAAAAAGAGTCTGAAGCAAAATTATGGATGAAGCAGAGTAAAACAAAGCATAAACATCCGATCATATTGGTATTAATTAGTGTATTTTAAATTAAATGTTAATACAAAAGTCGCCTATGACAATAGTTATGTCAACGATGGCCTACTTATTAATTGGCGCAGGAAAATTCCTTCAGTAACGAAATACAAAACCCATCCGGTGCGGTTATATTCCAGCAATTATCATACATTTATAATTACAGTTTGTCCCAAAATGCGTTTCTGTTTTGAGAACCGGAGAGGAAAATATAAATAATTTAAAAGCCAAAAAATGGTGGTGGGTCCAGTAGTATAGGAAAATCTTGGGTCACCGGGTCATCCCTGACCGCGACTGTTTTAACATTTTGTCTGCTTATTCAAGTAGAAGAGGAAGAAGAAGAAGTCGTTGCCCTAGATAATTTCCTCGAAGCTTCGTTCTCATAATTTCTCTCTCTGTCACGAGAACTGGAAACCAAGAAGCAATCTCTACCTTTGATAAGAACTCAATAACTCATACTTGTATTTTACATCCATTGTCTTCTTCCTTTCCACTCCATTTCTTCAAACCGATTGACTGGCTTCAGTTTAATAACCGGTACGCTAACCAGTTTTTTCAAGTACTAATTTTTAAGTTATTTGCATGAAAGCGAAATTGTTTAGATATAAAAAAAAAAAAAAATTCCCGGAAATTTAGTTTGCTGTTGTTGAGCCTTTGTTTTTTTTTGGGAATTCACTTATATTGTTTTTTTTTTCGGCGAGTATTGAATTTAGTGCAGTGGGATTGTTTGTCCAGATATTTCTGTAAGGTTATTAGTGGCAAAGTTTCAAACTTTGGTGTATTTTGGTCAATCACATAAAATTTCACTCTTATCTAATAATCCTACATTTTGAATTTTGAATTTTTCTCTTATATTGATTTACTGTTTATTTTATTATTGTAATTTCCATTAAGATTTCTGCGAATTGAGGGTTTGTGAATTTTGTTTTATTCAATGCCAATTGTTTGTTTCCAACGCCTCTTGATTTTATCATTATTTTTTGCCTGTAATATTTTAGTATGCTTTGATATTCACGTCCTGCTAGGGTTTCATTTGGGGTTGGATTGAAAACAACATTCTTCTAATATAATGTTTTTTTTTTCTTTTTACAGGTGTTTACTTTTGACTACTTTGTGTTGCATGAAGAAATTTCTATTTATTTTTCAGTAAAGATTGTAACTTGAATAAGCTATTGTCATGAGTTATCAGCAGGAGAAATTTGTAAGGTTAGTTCCTATTCAAAATGCAGTCATAAGTTTGACCTGTTTGTTAAGTTTTATAATCATGTTTCCCCTTTGGAGTTTAATTACTTTTTAATGGCATTTTAGAAGTACTTCACTTATACAATAAGCACTCTTTTTGTAGTTATTTTAAATTCCATTTCAGTGAAAGAATATCGTTCTTTCTTTTTGAAAGTGAAATTGCAGTCACACTTTTCCATTTGGGAATCTCTGCTGCAAACCTTGTTGAGACCTTGAAGTGGTAGAATGGACCACCAGATATAGAGACTCCAGAACAATGCCTTTTCTGATAACAGTACATTATATTTTGCAGTTTTCACTACCCTTTTGGCTGTCTGTCTACTATCAGTTTGTTTTTTCCTCGTTTCCAACATCATTCATGTTACTTTGAATTTGATCTTATAGTCAGTATCCAAGGGTGATTTTGAGACGTTCTATATTTTTTTTTCTGCGCCTTTCACATTTGTTATGGTAGTTGTTGCACATTGGATTTTTCAAAATTAGTGGATGGTGGCATTGAGTGACTTTTTTTTGTTGATATTATGTTGTTCAGGTTTCAGGACTGGAAGTCAGAGAAAAGTGCTGAAGTGCAATATTCTACAAGTAATGGGACACATCCAAGAAAAGTTAGGATGACTTTAAGCTCTGTTTCTGAGAAGTTTCAAAGAGGATTAGAATCTGGCTCCGAAAGCATTAGAAGGATAAGAAAATCATTGAAATCACATTCATTTGGTAGTGCTGTTTCTAAAGGTTTGAATTCTAGAAAGAAAGTTCTTGACCCACAAGGGCCTTTCCTTCAAAGATGGAATAAGATATTTGTATTGGCTTGTGTGATTGCTGTTTCATTGGATCCTTTGTTCTTTTATGTACCTGTTATTAATGATGAGAAGAAGTGCCTGGGTTTAGACAACAGGATGGAGATTACAGCTAGTGTTTTGAGGTGGTTCACAGATATTTTTTATATACTTCATATTATTTTTCAGTTTCGTACTGGTTTTATTGCTCCATCTTCTCGAGTATTTGGAAGGGGTGTTTTGGTTGAAGATACTTGGGCAATAGCTAAGAGGTATTTGTCATCGTATTTCTTAATCGACATCCTTGCAGTCCTTCCACTCCCACAGGTGAGGGAAACTGCTCTAGCATGCCTGTATTTCTTTTGACATACTGGCTGACTCATAAATAGGACTGCATTTTATTAGACGTCAATGCTGATAGTTAACTCGCCTTAGTGAGCTGGTTAATGAATTAACATATGGCCTTGTTATGCACTTTGAACTGGGAGTTTGGGTGCCTATTGTGTTGGATCTCTTGTGGGAAGCACAAGTCCCTCATCACCACCACCGCCCCCCCAAAAATAAATAAATAAATAAAAGCTCAGACCTCTTAAATGTGATGTCCTTGTGGTAGTCTGGAGTTTAGTGTAAACTGTCCAAGCTGAATATGTGGGCATTTTAGTACTAAAAATATAGCATTTTATCTAGACTGCTTGTTTCCCTAGATTTTTTAAATTGTTGTACTTGAAACATTTATTGGGTCAATATATCCTCCAAGTTATGTAGTTTGTTAATTTCTGTGTATTCTAACTTGGCAGGTGGTAATTTTAATTATCATTCCAAAAATGAGAGGCTCGAAATCTTTGAATACAAAGAATTTGTTGAAATTTGTTGTTATCTTCCAGTATCTGCCGAGGTTTATGCGGATATATCCATTATATAAGGAGGTTACAAGAACTTCTGGCATACTTACAGAAACTGCATGGGCTGGAGCTGCATTTAATCTGTTTCTTTACATGCTTGCGAGTCATGTAAGTTTGTTTACTAGATTGGTGCTCATTTTATCATAAAATAAATGAGAGGCATGCACAACATTTATGCAAAATTTTCATTGGCCATCCACACGATGGATTACTTTGTATTGTTTTAGTAGTAGTAGCACTGGCAGAACTTATCTTTAATATGCTAACTGCTATTTCTTTTGTTTATATGGTAAATCTCAAAAGTTCCAAGATAATGCATAATAAACTGAAGGCAGACACCAAAATGGGGTTGGACTTTCCTGGGGATCATGTTGATTTTTTATGATTTTCTACTTGAAACACAATTTAAATGTTCAATTATTTAAAATACACACCTATCCAAATGGACCCTTAGTATTCTTGGAAATTTCATGCTTTGATCAATTTTCTACATGCTAACATGATCAGCTTTCAATTTTTTTTGTATTTTGATGTTGTCCATTACATTAATAAGTACACAGATCTAGTTCATTTGCCTTCTGTGTATTGCTTGTCTCAAACACAGGTTTGCGTTCGAATAAACATAATAATTTATGTTGCACTGATAGATCATTGAAAAGCAATATGGAAATAGACCTTGCATATGTTTGAACTTTTTAGCTGTTGCTTGTATTGAAATATTAATTGAGCAGCCATTCTTTATAGGTTCTTGGAGCCTTTTGGTACTTGTTTTCCATAGAAAGAGAAACGACATGCTGGAAAAAAGCCTGTGACAGTATTAGGTGCAACCGTGAATTTTTGTATTGTAGTTCTCATGTAGGAGATAACTCGTTCGTGAATCTCTCTTGCCCTATAGAAACACCAAATGCAACAGCTTTCAACTTTGGAATATTCCTTGATGCCCTTCAGTCTGGTATTGTGGCATCTAATGATTTTCCAAAGAAGTTCTTTTACTGTTTTTGGTGGGGCCTGCGAAATCTGAGGTGTGTAATACCCTCTTTTCACCTCTGATTTGATTTTTTTTTTGACAGTTTTCTGCTTTGTTTTCCTGTTGGTAAAATGTATTATGCTTTGATAAGGAATATGGACTCCTGTGTCTATGTCATGTCTGCTGGAGTGCTTGTTGATTTTAGGCCTTCCCATCTTGGTTTTATTGCTTCATCTTCACACTCTGTATAATTTTGTCCTTTTATTCTTTTACATTTTGTATTATCTCCATCTTTATCTATTGAAGAACTTCTGGTATTGAGCACTTTACAGTTTTGAAAGGGCCGTCTGATATCTTGAACCTTGCTCATTTTTGCAGTTCTCTTGGTCAAAACCTTGAAACAAGCACCTTTGTCTGGGAAATTTGCTTTGCAGTTTCCATTTCTATTGCAGGCTTGGTACTATTTTCATTTCTCATTGGAAATATGCAGGTTGGTAATATTTTTATTGTGGTTTGTCGTTTAATCATGTTTAAAGGAATGGAATAGATTATAGAACTAGTTTCTCAGGGCATTTCAATCAATATTTATTGTTGGGATTAGGAATGGCAAAATGCCCCTATTCAATGGGGATCTGCCTTGCCTTGCCCCGGTTAAAGTGGGAAATCCCCATTTTGACTAGGGAATGGGGCAGGGACGGGAAAAACTTAAAACTTTTTAGTGGTATAAGGCAGGGATGAGAATTATATGCCCTGCCTCATAACCTACTCCGAATCCGCCCCCCGCTATATATATATATATATATATATATATATATATATATATTAAATTTAGAAAATAATTATTTTTTTATAGTATGCTTGAACTTGTAAAAAATATAGTTATTAATATTTTATTAAGTAATTAAGTTATTAAAGAATTATTTAAAGAAAATTTTTAATAATAATTATACTGATAATAATAATTTATAGAAAAATATATAAGATTTAAATTTTTATTGTTATATATTGAAATATAGATATTCAATCATTTAGTGACTAATTACCAATTTTATAACATTATTTTTTAAATAGTTTAGCAAAATTTGTTATAATTTATATATTATGATCCATTTTTATTTTTTTATTTAAATTTTAATATGTTGATCAATGAATATCAATTTATATAGTATAATTTTATAATAAAAATTCTAATAAGTTTATATGAAAATCAAATCTTTTAATTATAGTTGAAAATTTTTATAAATTTATCAGAAAATCATATTATATTTAATTGAATATCTATTTTTTTATTTAAATTTTTAATTTATTTATTTATTTATTTATGTTAAATAAAACTTAAAATAAATAAATAAAATATATAAGATATAATATTAATTTTTGCATGAAAAAAATCGTGCCTCGTGACCTAGTAACTATGGAGATTGGGATGGGATACCATAATTTAAACCCGTCGGGAAATAGGGTGGGGATAGGATGAGATTTTAAGATATGGGGACAATGATTGTAACAGTGAAACTCATTCCAAATTTGCTCCGTTGGTATCCCTAGTTCGGATTATTCATCTTAAGAGATAAAGTTAAAAAATTAATTTTAAGTGGACTGAGAATTAAAATTTTTCATATATGTGCAAAAAATTTCAAGAAATTAATCCTGGCTGAGCCGAGACTGCATAAAAGTAAAATTTGAGTGGGTTAAGTGAAAATTTCTTTATAAGCTAATGATATTTTGTTTTTGTTGGGGTGGTCTAGGCCTACTTCTAGATCTGGTCGTCACTCCATCCCCGTTCGTCCTACAAATAGTAGGAACAAAATCCAAGGGCAGTTGTGCAAAGATTACCGAGAATTGGTAATTGCATAACCCGGGTCATGAATATTAGTTTAGTAATAAAATGGAGCTTGAGCATAAGTTGCACCTGGTGTCATTTTGATGACAGTTTTGGAGTATCTGATTTGAAATCTATTTTAACAATATATTTTGATGGTTTAATATTTTTTTTTTAACCTTCTGCCTCTATCTTTTTTTTTTTTTTTTTTTTTTAAAAAAAAAAAAAGAAATTAAGAAATTTACAATGTGAAAATCTTTTGATTGTGCACACACACAATCTGGTTTGTGTACATTTTGTGGGATCATGTATATGATTTGCCATCAATTACATAGCATTTTACCTGCTTTCTTAATTAATTCTGAATGGAGTCGTTTGATTTTTCCAAACATCCTAGAAAAACATTCTTGAAAGTTTTATACACGAGTCAAATTAGATGGTTTGAGTACAAAATTTTTTGTACTTCTAGGTTTTAATGAACAAAAATTACAATGAAACAGACATATTTGCAATCCACAACTACAAGATTGGAGGAAATGAGAGTTAAGAGGCGAGATGCAGAGCAGTGGATGTCTCACCGCTTGCTTCCTGAGAATCTGAGGGAACGCATCCGGCGACATGAACAATACAAATGGCAAGAAACCAGAGGTGTTGATGAAGAGAATCTGGTCCATAATCTTCCCAGGGATCTTAGAAGGGACATAAAACGTCATCTCTGCTTGGCCTTGCTTATGAGGGTGAGTTCTTTCTCCTTTTATTTCCAGGAGGATTGCACGTGCAGTTAAGTTGATATAATCCTTATAATTTTTTTTTTCTGCTACCTTTGATGATTAATTCGGGATATATTACTATTACGCCCTCTTCATTTGTTGGTTGCTGTTTTTTTTTCTTTTTTTCTTCACTATGTTCACAAAGGGAAAAAAAAATGCTATTCTTGATAATGAGACCATTCAGGGCTCAGTTCCAGATTTAGTTATTCTTTTAGGTTCTTTTGGTTAGAATGATAAAATTAAAATTGTAATTATCAGAAGTTGAAATGTTCGGTGCCCCCTTTTTTTTTGTGTATGTTTTTAAAGGTTACTAAACTAATCATTTTAATGGTCAAGTGCACTTCACAGAAGAAGAAAGTAACCAGAAGTTAGTTGAATTTCTATCCATCTCTTGATACCTTAAAGCTGGATTTTTAGTTTATCCTAATGTCCTGAATGTATTTATTAAGGTACCAATGTTTGAAAAAATGGATGAACAACTGCTAGATGCAATGTGTGACCGGCTCAAGCCAACACTCTACACAGAGGAAAGCTACATTGTTCGGGAGGGAGATCCGGTTGATGAGATGCTCTTCATCATGCGAGGCAAGCTTTTAACCATGACAACCAATGGTGGAAGAACTGGCTTCTTCAACTCTGAATACCTTAAGGCTGGTGACTTCTGTGGAGAGGAGTTACTCACATGGGCCCTAGATCCCCACTCATCATCTAACCTTCCCATCTCTACGAGAACTGTCCGAACTATTACTGAAGTTGAAGCCTTTGCCCTAATGGCTGATGACTTGAAATTTGTTGCTTCTCAATTCCGGCGGCTTCACAGTAAGCAACTACGCCACACTTTCAGGTTTTACTCCCAACAATGGAGGACATGGGCAGCATGTTTTATACAAGCTGCATGGCGCCGGTATAGTAAAAAGAAGATGGAAGAGTCTCTTCGACAAGAAGAGAATAGATTGCAAGATGCATTAGCCAATACAACTGGGAACTCACCAAGTTTAGGTGCCACTATATATGCCTCACGATTTGCTGCTAATGCACTTCGTGCTATACGACGTACTGGTACTCGCAAGGCAAGGTTACTGGAAAGGGTTCCACCCATATTGCTTCAGAAGCCTGCAGAACCTGACTTTACAGCTGAAGAAAGATAGATATAGACTATTAGATGTAATATTTTGTATTTGATTGTTGTGTACAAAGTGATTAGTACTTTGGCCAACGAAAAGAGAAAGATGCCTAGTTTATAGTCCCTTAATGTTGGCATTGTGAGTTTTGTGCAACTTCTATTATGTATATGGCTATCCATAAGTGTATTTTTTTTTAAACTTTTTATCAAATTTTAAACAAATGCTTGGACTAACTTGAAATGAGTATAAAATAAGTCTATTCATGAACATAATCAAGTTATACTTAAGTACAGCTTTTGAAATATAATATATACGTTGCAGCCTTATAAATTTTGATTACTAGCTCAACAGGGTTTATTCACCTTAATTAATTGGATCCTGCGTAGAATAGAAGGTTATGGTTATCCCAACGGTGGTCCACCAAAGCTTGCTTAGTAGCTCGAATGTGAACACGCATCATAATATCAATCACATTTGATTAGCTGTTATATTTCAATAATCCAAAATTTACGATTAATAGCTACAGAAATGGACAATACACCATATGCGAGATGACCAAAAAATATTTACAGGATTACATATACTGGTTCTGTTCTGGTCTCTAAGATCCAAAGACAGCCATTGCTACCTACTTGTGAGTCTGGAGATAATTATCCAATTAAAAAGAAGCAAATAACTTTTTTATCACACGAGGTGGCTACAGAGTAAAATGGGCTTCAAGTCTGCTCTCCTCCTCGTGGTGTTTGAACGGAGGATCTTGTCCAAAGTTGAAACAGCTTGTACAATGTGTTTCCCCTTGTTAAGCATGACGCAGCTTACCCTGTTGAGAGATGAAGAGGAATTCGATGAATTCTTAATTCTCCTTAATAATTAGCACTATATGAGACGTTCAATTCAAAAAATCTTCTTTTTCCAAAAAAAAAAAAAAATTGCCATTCTTCCATCATAAAAATAATGGGTAAAAATACCTTCAGAAAAGCATTCTCAAAGAGGAAAAACTTTATAATATTGGACCATAACTGTTATTTCAGAGACTCTGTGAATGTGGGATTAAAAGATTTTAAAAGGGTTCGGGACAAAAGATGGATTTACAAGGAAAGGAAAAAAACAAAAAAGTAATAATATGTGAGGAGGTTCTGAAAATAACACAAGGTCAAGTGAATTTTTGGATGTTAGCTACATGGGAATGAAATGGTAACATGCATATATAGCCACATACACATTAAGGGAATATAATTCAATTAACTATGAGAAGCTAATTCTTATATATCACTGGATGGTATTACCTTCTTCCATGGGCTGCATCAGTGATCTCTGCACGGGTGGGCACACCAGACTTCACAAGTGACTCCAAGACCTGAGTTGCCCAAATGACTGGTATGTGAGCAGCATCACAAAGAGAGAGAATTTCTTCCTGCAAATCAGCCAACCTTTCCCACCCACACTCCACTGCAAGGTCTCCTCTAGCAATCATGACGCCCAAGGGATTTGAGGACTTCATTGCCTCCAACAGCACTAAAGGCAACTTCTCAAACCCACTCTTTGTCTCAATCTTCAAAACAATCCCAAGGTTTTGAAGTTTTCGCTTCCCTAATTCTTGGCGGAGTACAACAATATCACGAGTGTCTCGGATAAAAGAAATGCCTACCAAGTCAGCATGAGCAGCAACAAACTCAAGATCCATAAGATCCTTCGAAGTAAGTCCTTCAAACCGAACATTGCTCTCTGGGATGTTAATGGATTTCTCAGACCCAAGTTTTGTGCCTTTGGGACCAGCATGAGTGATTGAGACAACAATCTCTGATATACCTGTTCCTTGGATAACTCCCCAAATCTTCCCATCATCAAAAGCAATGGGCTCACCAGGCTTCACTGAATCAAACAGGTATCCAGAAGAACAAGTAATCTTATGAGCACCACTCTTCAACATAGACAATTCATCTTGTTCAGAAGAACTACATCGTGATATGGTTAGCAAGTCTCCAACTCTCAGTCTGATAGATGGTTCAGTAGCTGGGACATCCACCACTTGTCCAACAGGAGACTTGCTTTTCTTTCCCTTCACATACAATTGTGTTCCTGACTGAACATAAGCAGTCCTACTACACTCAGCAACATATCCAGTACCAGAAAAAACATGAAATTTTCTAGAAATCTTAAGAGTTCTTTCTTTCCCTCTAGCATCACAGAATCTTAAAGTGTTACCTACTTCAAGCTTAGTAAGAAATTCTTGGTCATTTATGAATAAAACTGCATCAGGAGACAAATGAGGAGGAGGCGGACCTGCTTCCATGTGAGACAACCAAACTTGAGCAGGAAAGATTACATTTCCAACAGCTGTTTTTTTGGGAGAGATTTTCATCACGGCAGGACCAGGGTTCAGCGTTCCTGTTCGGAGCTTTGGTCCAGCTAAATCCATGAGAATTCGACAAGGTTTTTCAAGCATTTGAGAACTCTTCCTTGCTCTCCTGATTATCTCACTCCAAATACTAGGACTTCCATGTGCACAATTGATTCGAATAATGGAGGTCCCTGCCTTGATTAGATCAGAAATAAGTGCTTCATCCGTTGTAGCTTCCTCTCCAACTGTTACCATGATATGATTAGTTCTATTGCCTTGTTGTGGGCCCAACAATAACTCTCTATTAGAGGATACCTTCTTCCTCATTGTTTGTATGGAGAACTCCCCATATTTTTGTTGGTCCAATATTTTGTGAGAGAAAATTCCTCCACTAATATTTTCTTTTGGGTTTAAAGAGTTAGATCCAAAGTTTTCCAATACTTGAATACTTGCAGTAAGACTTGCAAAGACATGTGAGTTGATAGTTTCCAAATTCAGGACACCAATCAAAGAGAGATCATCCTGCAACTGCTCAACATCAAGGCATCTCAATGCCAGATAATGTATCAAGTTGGTTGCACTAACCAAGTTATTTCTGCTCAGATAGAAACCCAATGATTAGATGTGCTCATAATATTAAGAAAATAAGAAAAAAAAAAATGAAAAAAAAGCTCTCTAAATAGCAAACATATACTTCTAGAAAGCAGAAGCAAATTTTCAGTGCAGCACAACATCATTTTTGCACCACTTGTATTATTTACAAGCATGCTTGATGATATGTCCACCACCAGAATACTGGAAAATTCAGAAAACAATTATATATACACCATAAAGCTATTTCAGGACAAAAAAAAGGTGGAAAATTTCAATTTCTGATTATTAAAATATTCATCACCTCCTCAATAGCATAACAACAAATTTCTCCTTTACTATTAATAATCTCATTAAATTATTTTAAGTTCTCTCGTAACTTGACACATGACATTATCTGATGGTAGAACATTGCAGCCTAAGCTTCCCCCAGTTTAATGCTCTCAATAATATGCATAAGGTCATGACATGAAGAAAGAACAGTAGTCATGACATGAAGAAAGAACAGTATCTAAAACAATAAAATATACCTGTGACACAATTGGAGTTGGGAAACATTCCATTTTTCTGATGCTAAGACATGCAATTGAATAGCCTTTATTTTGTCAAGAAGGCTTTCTTGTTTTCCCAGAAGCTCAACTGTGTAATCAAGGTCTGCTTCTGAATATGAAACCGAAGAAACAGCATCTGCATCTGAACAATTGGAACTCTCATCGTCTTCCAAAAGCAAGCTCATTTGATCATCATGACGACCATAAGAACTGCCTCTTGCTGCTTGATCTCTCTCATTAGGAATGGCAAGAGCTAAAGTTCTTGGCTTTGAATTCCTCTTATGAACAGCTAATAATTGAACGATAATACTTGGATACCTTCCATGAAGTTTACATGGCAAGTTTATAGGCTTCACCTTCAGATTGGAAAATGCAAATCCAAAGAAATCAACTGATTGAATGGCCTGAAGAGCATAAAAAGCATTATGATTTGATATTTAAACTTCAAAAAATTCAAAGAATGCAGAAATAACCCATTCAAAATGTATGGGCTCAAGAAACTTCAACATAGACAATTGGAGAACCAAACAACAACACTAGATTAAGCCAATTATCCAAGCAAAAGCCTGTAAAACAAAAATCAAAGAAAAAAGAATTAATTAATTACATGGTGAAGTTTTGTGCTCTGATTCGTGACGGCAGGAGCTGAAACAACATTAAGCGACATTTACGCCTCTAATATTAAGCAGATATAAACAAAAAGACCTGCAAAAACACACATAAATTTACATAAATTCCAATAATTCCATAAAAATTTGGAAATTTTGGATAAATAAAATAGTTTCCTCAGAGAATAAAAAAAAAAACCTTGAAATCCAATAAAAATCGTGAAAAATGATGGGAACTATACGAAATGGTACCTTCAGATTTTCTTTCAAAGCGATGAATTTTCTGTGTCTAGAAATAGAAGAAACAAACAGGGAGTGTGGTAGGCGCATGCCGTATTCAGTCAAAATTCAATACGTGGCAGAATCTGTGAAGTCGTTGATAAATGATGCTGTGGCTATGGCCTCTATTTTATTATTATTATTTTAATTTCTAATATCTATTTTCAATAATATTAAAATTGTATAAAAATAATATTAAATTTTATTGGCCTAATTATTTAAAATTCAAAACTTTAAGTTTTTTTAAATTTTATTTAAAACTTTTAATTTTTTTTTTATTTTTAATTTTAATTACAGTCATGTCCGAGTAAAAAAATCAAAAATAAAATTAAAAAATTACACTATATTCATAACTAAAATAAAATAATTATATTAATATTTTTTTTTTCTCCTTTTATGCCATTGTTTTCATTCTAAAAGAATAATAATATTCTTCTCTTCATTTCTTTTCTTTTTCTCCCTTTCAATTTAAGAAATCCTAACTTTTTTTTACACCATTACTCTCACCTAAAAAAAAAAAAGGGAAATTTACATTTCTCTTTTTCTTTTAACCTAAAAATTAATATAATGTAATAATGATTAATCTATAATTTTATAAAATAAATTAATACTAGTGAAAAATAAAGGAGAAAGAGTGATGGAATGTAGATGGAGGAAGTAAAACAAAAGCAAAAAAAAAAATTATTTTAATTATGAATATAATATTTTTTTTTTATTTTAATTTTGACCAATTTATCTCATTTCTATATAATTGTAATTAAATTTAAAAATTAAGATAAAATTAAAAAAAAACACACACAAAGTTTGGGATTTTTTTTCATTAAGCTAATTTTAATTCTCAAAAAATAATAATGCATCTGTTTCAAAAAGGTTGTCATTTTTTTTTTTACAAAGATTAAAAATAGAATAAATAAAATGATCTTTTTCCTTTTATATCATTGATAGTATAATAAATATACTTAAATTTATTTTTTTAGACATTAAAATACATCTTAAGAATAGGAGTGTGTTCATAAAAAAAAAAAGAATAGGAGTAAAATTAAAAATGGAGTAATAATAGAAATATGAAAATCTTTTTGAGAGATCTAAAAAAAAAAAGTGACAATCTTTTTTAGATGAAGATAGTACTAAATTTAATTATGATTCAATACGATAAAATGAAAATAATTTTAGTAAATAGATGTTTGATAAAAAATTTCGATGTAACTTTTAATTTTTTTATTTTCATTAATTATTTATTTTTAGTGATAATTTTTAATTATTAGATAATCAAATAACTATTTTTTAAAATGCTACAATATAAATTTTTTTGAAATAATTCATGTTTATTTAAATAAAATAAATTTAAATTTTCCTTAAAAAATAATTTTTAAATAAAAAATAAAAATAAATATTTATTTATCATAATCATTAAATATATTTACAATAATAATTAATAATAATTTTATTTAATACTTAATAAGCAATAATTATCAACTAACAACTAACATTATCTAAATATATAAATTTTAATAAAAAAATAAATTGGATTATTGCAATACAATATTGATTTTCGAGATTCAAATTTAAAAAATAATTTGTTTAAAACGATTTAATATCAATATATCAAATAAGACCTTACTGATAATATTTTTTCATAAAAATTAACTAAAAAAATAATCTTATCGTCGCTTCCTAAAAAAAAAATCTCTCGTCATCGAACACTTTTTTTTATCAGGTATAGAGGAGCGATTATTTCTTGGTTGATAGCAGCGTTTTAAAAAAGTAATTGGTCAATGAATTAATTCAAACCAGACTGCAACTGGTTCTCCATTTTAACCAGTTCAACTAAACAAGAGTCCAGTTTCCAAAAGAAAGAGGAGAGAAAAAGGGAAGTTAATAGAGTGGAAGCATGTAACCAGATATTTACTGTAATTGCTTACTGGCTTCAGATTCAGCATGGGCACAACTTTAATGCAAAAATTTTTCGAGACTTGACAAGAAGAGGTCATCCACAAAACATCACAAAGCTATCACTAATAATTCATTAGCTAGTAAGATGTACCTCGCAAGAGACTACCATATACGACACGATAAAATCCTCGCTAAATGTCCAACGCAGAGCCAGTTAACCTGCCTGCACAATTATACGTGTAATAACTGCCTAAAATCTACTTCACATTAAAAACTAGTTCCACTCATCATAAAATTCAACTGGGCACAACCACCAGATTAGGAAAGGCGAATTCCTTTTGCCGTGGTTTGAGAATCACGGAGCAATCTCACCTCCCTCTTCAAAAATGTTGGCAATGCAAAAGCAGCAGAGTGAACCTGTCCAGAAACCGACAAAACCAATATTCAGCTTATGAGCAGAGACACACTGGATTTAAGACATTAAGGGCTTGTTTGGTACACTTTGGAAACGGATACCAAATGGAATAGAATTCCAAATCCTACATATATTTTCAAGTTTATTTTTTAAAATAATTAAACAGAATTTATTAATTATACTTTAAAAAAAATAGAATCCTGTTCTTGGAATAGAATTCAATTCTCAATCCCAGGCTGTACCAAATATGGCCTAAATATCAGCAACCAAGATGCTTCATGCCTACTAATGATTTTTTGCAACTCCACACTGGATGTATTGAGAAGGTTTTATGACTAGGAAAAATGAGAAGCACAGAATCATGAAGGTATACTTTAAGACATGAGCTCTACCTCTGAATTATAGAACCTAAGCTCTCTCTTATATTTGGCTGCTCCTTCTAACTTCTCAATAGGATTAACAGGATTCAAAAAATCAACAGGTGGCCCCTCTGTGGAGCATACTAGAAATCCAATCACACCACTGCAAGTCAGCAAAATAAATAGAGCACAAGAATCAATCACGTAAGGTAACAAACTGCATGAATTCCCATTTCAATTATCCAATAGTAAATTAAATTAATAAAAAAAACTGATAAAATACCCAAAGCACATTCACAATTATAAAGAATTAAAAAAAAAAAAAATCAACTCCATAGACTGTGGTGTCAATTTGTTATCCCTCAAAAAATCAATTTCAGTACCAAATATAGGGTTGTAGCGACAAAGCTCGCTGTAAACATGATTAAAGAGTATGCCTTGGTCCCTAGAATTGCCAGTGACAGGCCATTGCTGAGACCAAGTGAATCAATACAAGAAAATAGGATCCATAATTACCTTGGACCCAGAGAATCAATAGAAGAAAATAGGGTCCATGATTACCTAGGATATGTTGGAACACTTGTCCATGCATAGTGAACAGAACCCTTGAATGTTTCGCGGCAAATAGAGATCATATCCTGAATAAGATGTGTATGAAGCCACATACTCTCCGCCATATTACAAAGGACACCACCAGGCCTTAAAGCTCTAGCTAAGGTCTGGAAAAAGGGCTTCTCTACAAGCTCTTGAGCTGGACCTAAACCATAAAGAGGAATCCAACAAGTGATATTTCCATATATAAGACTTGAAACAAGAGTAGTTTAAAAAATCCACACTTTTGTGGATCAACAAAAAGCCAACAGCCATGAAACTTGATAAAATGCACTCTTACATAAGACTAACAGGACGCAAGTTGCATAGAATTTGTGAAAGAATGGTTGAACAACCATCATATAGGCCACATATCCCCTCCTGTTTTTTGATGTTACCACTCAACTTCATACAACAGCACATTATTAAAAAACAAAAATCATGCATGCACCCCTTTGAAAAATAAAGAGCTCTCCACAATTCAAATTGAAGAACATACCTACAGGATCTGATGAATCAACAATAATTGCATCATACTTCCCTTTGGGAGCAAGCCGAAGAAACTCCACAGCTGTTAAGATGACAGAGTGAGATCAACTGAGAAGATAAGAGTCATTTGCTTGAACTAATTTCAGGGAAATTCACTTACAAATAGTTCATGACCTTATAATATATTGAGATATATATTAAAGACATGTAAGAGAATTGTTTGATCATACCATCACCTACATGAAGGTGCACACGAGGATCCTCAAATCCAACAGCTAATTCCGGGAAAAACTCCTTACTCACCTAAAGTAACAGATAAAGAACTTTGTTGAGTGCAGAGGGAAAAGGAAAGCAGGGAAAAGTGAGGAACTTGAGATGACATTAAGGTATTTAAATCATCACTTACATCTATAACCATCTTATCTATCTCACAAATATCAATAAGCTCCACAGAACTATGGCGAGAAATTTCCCCAAGGACACCACCATCACCGCCACCAACAACCAGAACCTATATCATGTATCTGAAGAAGTGAGAGTAAATTCCAAATAGAAAAAATTAATCATTCGAAGTTAGAACATACAGAATTGTGTGAAATGACTAAATGTGATTTCAAATTGGAAAGTAATCATCATAATCTTAGTTGGAAATCCGACGTAAAATGGCAAACAAGAGAGTTGCACTGGGTCTAAATGAAGAATCCAAATTGTTATGAATGATTTAATGCGACGTAAATTTTGAATAGCACTGTGACTACACGCAATTTCCTTCAATATCCTTTTCTTACTAGAGGCCTTGAGAACTGAGATTTAATAGCAAACCCAGTAAAAAGGGCAGTTAAAGGGTTTCTAGTTAGCAACACAGGAAATTTTAATCAACAATAGATGACTAATGAAATTTGTTCACTTGGTTAAAAAATTACAACTAATAGAATTTGAACAACAGGTAAACTATAGGAGTCACAAACAGGTTTCTATCAACAAGATGGTGAGATAAGAAAATTTGTTCTGTTAACTGTTTAACAGGAACTCTGGACTGCAACACAAAACCACAGTTCACTGTACTATTAACTTGCAGCATGACAAAAAGCTCATTTGCTAGGTTCTTGCCAAAACAAAAGGAACATCATATGTTTGATAATAAAATTCATATGTGAATATAAAAGGTATCAAATGCTACAGTACGATGCAAGGATAGCACATTTTTTTCCATTTTCTCGGTTAAGAAAATATGATATTATTTTATTTATTTTTCAGTATACAATCAATTAATAAAGGAACAATCATATCATGATGGCTGATGCAAGAATTTCACTTGTGAATATGACAAGTATTAATACCATAAATAACAGACGGAAACTTCATTATTTTTTTTTTCTTTTTCCCTTTTAGCAATACCATGCTTTAAAATGACAAGTTATGTCGCAATCTTAAACCTGTGAGGAAACTCCAAATATGAGCTAAGAAAACCTAAATCATCACAAGAGTTCTACAAAACTGACAGAATAGATGGAATACAAGATCTGCTGCAAGGTCAAATTGTTTTAAAATAATTCCAAACATATAAACTGATATTCTATCATTGCTCGTGAATTTCAGGGCGAAGGCTCCAGCTAAACTACTTAACCCAGGCATATTCTCCTTTCTTTCTTTTTCTAAGATTGTCTCGTATTATTTGCTTATTTGACAAAAGAAGATAGTCATACTTCAATGAAAGTTTAGCAGGGAGAGAACGGGAGAGAACAGAGAAGCAATTATGTTCATCTTTCTTCTCAAAACTCTTCCCTAAAGTTCCAGGAAACACATCTAAGATTTTTGAAAACCAGAAATAAATGAAAGTGATGCTTACCTTTTTGGGTGATGGAATTGAACAAAGTGGAAGATGAACTATCATCTCCTGGTAGGCACACTCATCCTTCTCAGTCAACTGGACAATGCCATCCAGAACGAGCACTTTGCCATATGATGATGACTGCAGGTAAATAGTTCAGTATAGTTAAGTAATGCACATAACTCAGTGGATATAGAGAGAGAATATGAAGTAAAGGTAAAGAACAGAACATTTGCCAGCTCCAAGAAAACAGTAAAATATGCAAAATCAAGAGTGTCAAACCTCAAAAACCAAGACCTCTTGGTACTCTGACTTTCCCTGGTACAAAATGTTTTTAACTTCCAATGAATGTGCTTCTCCTGCAAGTGAACGCTCAAACAACATTAGCCATAGTTATAAGGGCAAACACAAATGGCAAAATAGTCACTGTGTCAATTTAGAAGTACTGTAAAATTAGAACCAAAAAAAAAAGAGTCCTTCCGTGTTTATTACTTAATTACAACAAGAAGCATAGCTATAATATGACAGTAATATTACCACTTATGATTAAAGATTGGTGAATTTCAATAGACAGAATATGAAGCGAAAAATGATTTTCTGTCACCAATCAAAACAAATCATAAAGAAGCAAAATGATATCTGATAAAATGTACATGAAATTAAAATAAGGCCTACCAGGCCACATTGGGTTGTTGAAGTAAACCTTTTTGCTAGCTTTTCCTGTAATAAACAATGGAAAAAGAGGTAAGAGACTCACAAGCATCCAACTTAGAACATTATACAAGCCAGAATGAACCTACAGTTGAAAGAAGGATAAGAAAAAAAAATTCAAAGATAATGACCAGAGCAAGAATGAGAATCTGAGAACCACCCAGAAACAACAGTAGAATGGCATTTGGCATCAAGCTCTGGTGCTGAAGCCCTAGCCTTCAAGCAACAAGAAGGAATAGCTTTCTCCGAGTCATTCCCATTATTCATGTTCCCATTATTCACCTTCCCATCCATAATCTTCTGGCATTCCAAACCTCTTCCTGCGCCGTCCTCCATAGATTATCCTTTTCTTCTCTGGCTCCAGCCTCTGCAAAGGAATATTAGCCTATAATCATTGGGAATTCCAACAATAACAAATTACAGCCAAAAGTAACAAACCCATATTCTTTACAGTAAGTTCATAAGTTCAACTTCTGCCCCAGAGCCAGGGATAAACAAGATAGAAGATACCAACGATATGTGAAATTACATGCTGATAAAAAGAAAACAGATAATACAACATACACACAGAAAATAATAGAGGGAAGGGAGGGGAATACCAGTGAAAATTATCAGAACTCTACAAGTGTATGTGATGACAAGCAAAAGGTTCCAATTTATAGACACAGAAACCGTCATTCAGAAAAAGGAAAGTCACTCTAATTTTATGAAGTACAAGATAGAAAGAGAATCTTTACCGTAAAGACAAGAATAAATAGACTTGTGGTATAGGAAATAATTGAAGAAATAAAACAAGGAAACAAATCATAATTATAATTTCCAACCTAGTATTTTATTTAGAGCCAAGCGAAAGGATAGGAATCTTGAGTGAAGACGGTGTATATCATGCAAATATATACTCTTATCGGAGCCAAATGTCGATTTCCACATTCAAACAATTAAGCCCGAGCAGTAAAAAAATCTTTAGAATAATTCTATATTAAGAACAATATGCACTCAAAATTACAAAAAAAAAGTAATAAAAAAAAAGAAACAGAAGACGAGTGAATGAAACAATAAAATACTAGAAAGAATATCTGCACACCTGTACTTGATTGTATATAAATAACTAGAAAAAGATTCTCAGTTTTCTTTTTTTTTCCCCCTAAAAAAAGAAAAAGACAGTCAAATTCAACTGGTTCACTCAACAAAGGAAAAAATCTACAAAGATCCGATTGGTTTGCGAGAAACAGTGGAAAAGAAAAGAAAGTGCAAATAAAGTTAATATCAAATGAAACTAACAACTCGAAGATATATTATTCTGGTTTTTTTGCATAATAATTACAGTTCTTAATTTTAATCTTTCGCATTGATCACTACATAAAATTAAAATTTCCCGTACCGAGAAACAAACAGAAAAATTTAGGGTTTTACATTTATCAAAAAAAAAAAAAGCTGAGAAAGAATAAGGCCCATAAACTGCAAAAACCATAGTCTTAGAGTGAATTAGCCAAAATTAAAACAGAAACGTAACAGAAAAAATTACATTTCGATTCAGAAACTAACAGAACGATAGCGAGAAGATGCAAATCAAAATAGAATACATAGATATAAAGACAGAGACAGAAACAGAAATTACCTGATATCTTTGATTTTTCTCTCTCTTTCAATTTCTCTCCTTTTTCAGGCTTTTGCTTTGTATGGACGAAAATGGAGTCTTACATTTAAAGACGCAAACACACACCAACTTTTTATTTATTTATTTATGATATCATCCTCTATTATTTTTTTTCCCTTTTTATTAAAAAAAAAATTCTTAACTTAGACCTTATGAATTAATCAATATTTATTAGATAAATTAAGGGAGTATTTGATAGAATGATTGTTAAATCTGCGATTAATGTAAAAATGCAATTATCAAATCATCAATCGCTAAAAGTAACTTATAACTGTTTATGAGATTTACCGATTGAAGAAAAATTTTGTTATAATCGGAGTTTTTAATCGGTTAATCAAACAATATAAATTTTTTCAATTGGCGACGTGTATGTTGACAATCGGTAATTAAAAATGTTTAGTTGACCAATCAAACAACCCTTAAATATATTAAATAGTAATTATTCTAAATATAATAATTAATAACTTAATAAATACATTAATATATTATATTATTATTAATTAATCCCCAATCAATCACTGGCTAAAAATTTTCATACGTGAAATATATTATATAAATCTCATTTTATAATTTTATATAAAACTACAAATTTACAATATAGCATTAAAGTTTTAAAGGGATGTTTGAATATAAAATTCATTTTAAATATAGAGTTTTAAAAATATTGTTTTAAAAAAAATAATATATTTAGCTTAAATTTTTTTTATTTTTAAGTTTTAAAATAATATTTTAAATTAATCTGTTAAACATTTAAAAAATTATTTAATATTTTTAAAATTTTAAAACTGCGTTATGTTCATTTTAAATAGATATAAACACCTTTTAAATGAATTAAAATTTACAATATAAATTAAATTCAATGGAGGATTTGAGTTTATTGACTAATGCTAAATGAAAATGTCAAACTGCCCTTTAATCTATTTGAAAATTATTTTCAATTGAAATCCGAAAAACATGTTTTCATTTTTACCAGAAATATCGTTGCCTTCTCTAAACTTCTAGAGAAAGAGTTAAGGAAAATGAAATATTTAAAAAGAAAATAGTTAAATAAACTTTATATATTATTTTTAAGGAAAATATTATAGAAAATATAATAATAATTAATATTCATAAGTTTTTATTAATAAATAATTTAAAAATATTTCGAATGTATTTAACCACTGTCGATTACAAAACATGAAACACACCAAATAACAAATATGGGTCCCCTTTTTTTCATGGCCTGAGTTGTTTAATAATAATGGGTCCGTTAAGTAATGTTTGGTGTTGTATTATATTTTTGCATCCCACACAATACTTTGTCTAAAGTCTCCACTTTATATAATAAACAAATGAATTGGTTTAAATTAAATTAAACCTTCTTCGCAATTAAATATATAGAAAAAAAGAAAAACGTGTGACATGCTCTTAGCCAATATAATAATAAAATAATAAAACGAATGTCCTTTTTGATTTGGCACTTCAAAGTTAAGAAATGGAATAACTTTAATAGATATTCAGATATTGTAATAGTATATAAGTGGGAGAGGTGATGACAAATAACGTTATTCTAATTCTTTGGATTAAAAAACAATCCTCTTTCTTCTTTTGTTTTATTTTATGAATTTTGCATCTTTTAAAGTCCGCAACCAAATAATTAAAAACTTACATAAGAAAGATAGGAAAGGACCCCATTCCGTAACTCATCACAGTATAGCACGTGGGTGGAGTGGACGACACAAATAGCCATTTTGATGTGGGGAAGGACAATAGACAATTTAGATGAGAGACACATGTCCTTTAGATTTTTAAAATTTTTTAAAATAAATTATTATTTAATTTTTAAAATTTATTAAAATTAATAAAATAATTATTATATTTTAAAATTTTAATTCTTTAATTTCTAATAAAATATAATATAATATAATTTTCTTTTCTTTTCTTTTCTTTTTTCTCTTAATTCTTAAATTTTTTTTAAGATAAATAATTATTTACTCAATGAAATTTATTAAAATTAATTAAATAATTTTTCTATTTTAAAAAATTAATTATTTAATCTCATTTTCTGACAATTTTTTTATTTTCATTCATTTTCCTTTATTTTCTTTCAATCAAATTTCTTTCTCAATTGTTTTTCAATGATATTATAATAATTTTTAATTAAAATATATGTTTGTTTGATATTTTTTATTTTTTCATATTTTTTAAATAAATTTATTTTATTATTATAATGTCTTTTTTTAAAATTTTACATTTATCTCTCAATATAAAAAATAACTATCTTTCTAAAATTTCTACATCCACACCGAAAAATGACTGATAATAAAATAAATAATATAATATAAAAAGTCTCTTTATTATTTTTTACTTTATAAACATAGTTTATCTAGAGATATTTAATAAAATAATTATCAAATATGTGATTAGTATAAAAATGTGATTGTTAAATTATATATTTCTATAAATAGTAAATAACTGTTTATGAGATTTGTCGAAAATTTTATCATAATTAAAATTTTTTATATTAATTAATTAAATAATATAATTTTTTTTAATTAATGATAAACATATTAATAATTTATAATTAAAAATATTCAATTCGCAAATTAAATACCATTAAATATCCACTTTCAATAACATGATTATATATCCAATGATACTGCGAGATGCTTTGTTGCCTTTTTATCTTCATCTTTTGCATTGGCTGAAGTTAAAGGCTAAAGAGTTTCTGCAGTTTCGGCTTTTTGCTTGGAGCTTTCATTTTCATGGCTTTGTTTGTTTTTGATGTTTATATTATAATGAGATACCAATAACAATAGCTACTGTTATTATTGGATCAACAATATGGATATTATATATTAGTTACTGTTTTTTTTACCATATTTATCCTTCCTCATTTTATTTTATTTTTTCTCATTTTCATATATTAAATTTTGGTTAAGATTCAAATTATAATTTTAGGTTTTTGAAAATGACTTTTGTATTATTTAAATAAAATTTAATTATAACAAAATATTAAAAATTAAATATAATAATTAAATAACTTATTAATTGATTAATAGGGAATTTTATTAACCTTGTTAACTTGATAAAAAAATACCTACTAATTGACCTATTTAGCCAAGTTTTTTCTGGTAAATCATAATGGATAATCTCCTTGTTATCTTTTGATGCCGCTAAGGTTCAATTATGACATGGAATTTTTTTTTTATAATTTTTATTTTGTTGAATTAAAGATAAAAAAATATTATTTTATTTTTTGAGAATAAAAAATATTATATTAAAATGTTATGTGGTTATTTAATGAGATATTTTTTGGCTACTGATATCTTTATTGGTGTACAACAATAACTAGAAGGAAAAAATTTTAGTTAGATAGTGTTTATGACATCAGTTATAGATTAATTTTATAATTGGATTGAGATATGTTATTGAATTATATATAAAAATTAATTCTCTATTTTTTTATTAAATATTTATTTTATATGATTTAACACTCCTTTTAATATTGACTATATAAAATTATTAAGTTAAATTCAATTGATGCTTAATAATATATGTTATATTTTGTTCAAATCATCTGATAATATAGTTAACATATAATATGTTCAGATTTCAGCTCAAATATCAAGTCAAAATTTATGTTAGTAGGATTTTAAGAAGTTTAAGTCTAGATATTTCATATTTAAGTAAAAGTCTTGCACATTAGAGTTTATATAATATGAAAGTATTAATTTCAAAAATTAATTATTAAAATTAAATAATTTAATTATATATTAATTTATATTTAATTAATATGAGATATATTTTTACATTTAATTTTTTATTTTTTTCATTTAATTATTTTATATGGTTTAACACCTTACACCTGATTTTTTCTTAAACAAACAAAAGCTAATTTCCACTGTGATTTAAAAAAAAAAAAAAATAGCATTAGCATAATTAGTTAATTACCATTGGAGAGGCCTTGAATCGCAGGAGAAAAGGCTAGTTTCAGCCCACATATAATTTGGATTAGGACCCATTCTCTTAAAAAAGCCTTAGAGGTCAGAGTCTCTCAGTATCTCTGGCAGGACTTGGTTGGGACTTGGGATTGCCATCTCCCTCGGTTCATTTTTTCTTTTTTTTAACTTGCTAAATATAAAATTTTTTTAAGAAAAAAATTACTAAAATTTAAAATTTAGCCCCTTATATCAGACATGCAGGTACTAGACATTCCAATCCCAATTGATGCTTTCTTTTTCTTAAATTGTTATAAATTAATTAGTTTACATTAAATAATTATTGTCACACTCTAATAATAAAAGATCTACATAATTTTAATATTTCAACTCAAATCCAATTGTAATTATTATTTTAGGAATTTTATTTTTTTTAATAACATAAGTATTTAAAGAAAGTTTTCATTGAATGATATAAGCTCATAAAAATATCATATTCATGTGAACATTTCCACAAAATACGAAAACTAACACCTCCACAAGCTAAAGAGATTAAATGGGTATTTGAATGTCCTTAAAATAAACATCAAACATCGTTTTAAAATTTAAAAAATATTAAATAAAATTTTAAAATTTTTGACAAATTAATTTAAAACGGCATTTTAAAACTTAAAAATAAAAAAAATTTAAACTAAACATATCAATTTATTTTAAAATAATATTTTTAAAACTCTATTTCTCAAAATCTCGTTTAGACCCAAACACTCTCTAAATAATCCTCCCTCCTTGTTTTTGGGTATTTTATGTTATTGCAAGTATGGGATTTAATGATATTAATTTTATATAATAATTTAATTTTTTATGTTAAAAATAATTAGGCATTTGGCCCAGTGGTAAGCCTTTCAAGCTCATGTCCCAATCAACAATCTTTTATCCTACCCTCAAATCAAACCAATTAAATAGAAATAAATTAAATTAAAATTAATTAAATTAAATTAAAATAAAATTAATTAAATTAAATAACTTTTTAACTTAATTATTATTAATTTAAATTTTTATTTTTTAAATTGAAATTAAATAAAAAAATTATATAATTATTTTTAAATTTTAAATCAATTTAACCTAACATTAATTTAAAATTAAAAAATAACTATTTAATTAAAAATAAATAAATAAATATAATTTAAAAAAAAAAATAAATTTTAAATATGCTATTTGATATAGATTAAATTATTTTTAAAATTTTATTATTTTATCAATATATATTTTTTTTAAATTTATAATAAAATGATAACAATTCATAAATTTTTTTATTATTTAAAATTAATATATTAAAAACGATTAAATAAAAAAACTAATAATTTAACTATATTATTTATTTGATATAAATTTTTTTTAAATAAATAAAATTAATTTAATTTAATAAAACTTTTTAAATCAATTAAATCTTAACCGATCACCTCATACCTAACTACGAATTATTGCTGAGCAGTGTTCTATTTTTTCCTTTCCTCTAACTACCAATGACTAACTAATGCATATGTCGTGTAAAAAAGGTATTCAAAAGTATTAAATTACATTCATTACTACCCATGTGATGCTACTGTTAATGTTTATTAATATCAATTTTATTCTCTTTTAACAAGAGGAAAATTCTCGCCACTAAATATATATTTCTAGTCCTCCCATAAGGGAGCGGAGATGGTACTCTAGAAGATCTAAATTGATTTGGTAGTAATTTTTTTTTCCCGAGCACCGAAAATAACACAACTCTAAACACTAATGATAATAATAAAACATATTGATAAAGAAAATATGATTGACAAAATAACTATACATTATAAATAAAATATTTATAAAATTTATTGATAAAAAAAAATTTTATCATAATTAAAATTTTTTATTTATCCAATCAAATAATTTATATTTTTTTTTATTAAAAATTTTTTTTATCATAATTAAATTTTTTTATTTATCTAATCAAATAATTTATATTTTTTTTAATTACCAACGCATATATTAACAATCGATAATTAAAAATATTTAATCGATCAACCAAACACCCCTTAAAAATAACTAAACACCCCTTAAAAATAACTAAACAGATTAATCAATTTATATCAAAACTAAAAAAGGAACAATTAAATGACCCCATAATGGTAACAGCTCCAGATCAAACCATGTTTGTTTCCATTTTCCTTAGCTTCATAAAAGGAAAAAAAAATTATTTAACAATTAAGGTAGTAGGAACATGGGGGTTTAAAAAAAATAAAATAAAATAAAATAAATGTACACATGTTAAAGGATGGTCCTTAAAGAAGTGAAGTTTCGGGAGGAAGAATGAAGAGAGTTGAAAAGAATTCTACTTCTTAGCCTCTGCTACTTCCCAAAACATCAAGATTTCATGATCTTAATTATGATGATACATATAAAGTTCAAGATTTACCAATTTTCTTGAGCTCAACCACTATAACACTAATGTTATCTTTGCTTCCTCGAGCAATTGCTAGCTCAACTAAAACTGCTGCTGCCTCAGCAGCACGGCCTTCACTCAATACCACTTGGGATTTCCTTCTCATTCGTCCACTTAAACATCTTCTCCCAATTTGGCATGCAACTTCATTGGATATAACATCCCATAAGCCATCACTAGCTAGTATCAGGAATTCATCATTTTCAGTTCGCTCAATCACCGTAACTTCAGGTTTTGATATTACAAATGGTTTGAGATACTGATCACCTGAATCCGAATTTTAAACATATAATAATTAGTAAAGTTTTATTTATTTATTAGATCGAGCTGTAAAAAATACATGACTCAACTTCATCAATCTGATATGTGTTTGGTGTAGTGGTTTCGTCTATGCGTTGAAACATTGTAAAAGTTTAAAGTATAGTACAGAGGGCAGGTTAGTTTATGAAAATTAAAGGTAGTCTTTGATAATGCAGCTCATACGGGTAATTGATTGATCACTATCAAAGAAATCATAGGGATAGTGGGATACCCCCACATAAGAAATGAACAATCGAACACTTTTGAATCTCTGTTTAATCAAAGATTCTTCTGCACTTTTTTTTTTCTCAATCTTAATTATTAGAAATCCAACTCCCTAAGCTAAAAAGTATACCGGAAATAAAGTCTAAACTCCGGTGTGAGCCTAATTAAAAAAAAAAAAGAAAAATTTAGATTTTCAACCACATATAAGTAGTAGCAAGGAATTGAAGGAGCACAGGCAAAGAGAATGAGGAGTCAAAAACCAAAATAGAGAGAACAATATTATTACACTAGATGAAGCATAGGTTGATTTTAAATTGTTGCGGACATGGGACAAAAACTATCTACATACCAATAGATCTGGAAGTGGCAAGAACTCCTAGAACACGGTGTCCATTCCAGTTTATAATTCTTCCACCAGCAGCTTCAACTCTCTCCAATTCATCAGGTCTGTCAGGCTTTCCACAAAAGGGTGTTAAAAGTAAGCAATTATTATTTATTAAACATGATAATAATAAAGATGAGTTCAGCTTAGTTATTTTCCCCTTATCAGAAACTAAAATTATTTGCAGGAATTCCAAATTAGCACCTTGATATGTTCAGCTTTATTTATTCTAAGAATTAAGGATGATAGACTCAAATCAATATCTAAATTAGATATGCCATTACTCACCTTATTACACTGTCTAGCTAAATTCGTGTAAAGGCCACCCAATTTAACAATTTATCTTCACTATTCACGTTCTACAAAAAAGCAGAGTCGAGGCTTTTTATTACTTTTTTTTTTTTCCTGCATAATTATGTTTAGAAAAGGTGTGCCAATAGCCTTAAAGTTTTTTCTGCATGATTATATTCTCATATTATGATATTGATTTTATTATTAGAATAATTAATATAAGAAAACAAAAATCAAAAGAGGTTTAACCAAATCCCCACCAAACGCTCTCATATACTCGCAATAATCTCCAAAACGGTTTGTTTGTTTGTTTTGGATTCACTAATTGTACAAGATGAATTATTTTTCTGGTGAACTGAATAGTTTCCTTAAAAATATAACATTACAAATTAATTAGAATTAACTGCATCATTAAAATGTCTTTTCAAATCATACCAATATAAAAAACTGCAGCATTTATAACAAAAATTAAAAAAAAAAAAAATAAAAGAATTATATTACCTTATGATCAACGGACAACGGCACGGCAACACCAGCCCTACAAAGCACAGCCCTAGAATCCCCACAATTGGCCACCACCACTTCATCTTTGCCTACCACCGCCACAACCGCCGTGGACCCCATCATCCGATCATTCTCTACTTCCTCATCCATTCTATGAAAACATCCTTCCATCACCTTCTCCCATCCCTTATTATTAGCTTCCAAAATCTCCTCTTCAAGCACTCTGTGCAACCTCTCCTTACATGCCTCCGCCACCCGTGCTCCTCCGTGGCCGTCGTAAACACCAAAAAAATCGTACTTCTCCCCTCCTCTACTCGTGAAACCTAATTCTACTTTCACTGCATCCTCCATTTCTCTCCTCCTTCCTATCACCGACATCGATCCATATGCTATGCGCTTCAAACTAGGCAAACCGTCGCTTTTCTCGAATTCATCAACTCCGAAACCAGATAAAACGACTTCTTCTTTAGACGAGGCCGAAGAAGACGTTAATGATAACGATATCTCCGCCGTTTTTGCTTCACTGCCAGTACTGTTAATAGACGATTCTCTCTTCTCTTCGCGGACATGTGTCTTGGTTTGACAAGTGTACTTGAGTGGTCGGATTTTCAGCCTTCTCCGGCGAGAATTGATAGTCTTGATCACGGTGAATTGATCCATTTACAACGGAATATGACGTCAAAAAATGATAGAAACAAAAATCTCGTTTGTTTCCAATTGCATGAACGAGGAAAAAGCTACAAAGAAGAAGTACAAAGTGAAAGGCGACATGAAATAGGTGTCAATATAAATAGAGAGATGATTAAAAAAAAATTGAATATAAGCCGTCAGATTAAATTTGGTACAGTTGGTCAGTGCCACATGGTCTAGTATTCGCCACTAGCTGGGATTTTTGAAGTGAGACGTGGACGGCAGAGATACTTTGAGGAGAACGAAGAGGATGAATCTGTCAGTTTATGATTTGGTTTGGTGGGAGTGTGGGCCCTAGTGGTTTAACTCTAGAAGTCATTACGTGGCGTCTCGTGCTATTAAAATTAATTAAAGTCTGTCTCTGCTTTTGGCTTTTGATTTTTTGAAAGTGTTTCTATCTTTCACTTTGACAGGTTGAGGGTACACGTGTTGGATGATCCTGGGTGGCGTGTCCATTTCTGATTTATTTTATTTTATTTGTGTTTTAATTTTAATAATTTAAATGGGGAAGGAACAAAAATATCTTTGAACTAACATTACCCTTTCTAAAATATCAAAAATTAATATCGCAGTTACAAGACATCCAAATAATCACGTGTTTGAATTTTAAAATATTAAATTTTTTAATTGATTTTATCGATTAAAGGTTTTATCCATAAGAGTAAGATTATAATAAAATATATATTTTTTCCAATGATTTATGGATGTGATAAAATATGATAGAGTTGATTTAAATAATAATTAGTAAAATGAAATCTTTCACATTTTATCATTGTATTAATATAATTGATTATTGATATACATTAACTTTATTAAATCATATAAAATTATGTTTCAAGGTTTTAAAATTGTGTCACAAATATTTACTATGACAAATATTAGAATGGACAATTTCTCAACAATTATTTTTACAGCTAAAATTATAATAATAATTGTTATTATATTTAATTATTATTATTTAAGTGATAGATTAAATTATCTATTTTTATTTATTTAGTTAGTTATGTCTAAATTTGTTATTATTTAATTAGAGTTTTTAAAACACTTATTACAAAAATTATAAATAAATTTATACTAACAAAAATAAGTTGCTGCAATAAAAATAAAATTTTTATAATTTACAATTGTCTAACATAAATTTTTTTTTTATATCTCCTCCAGAATTCAAAAAGAAAAAATTACAAAAGCATTTTTTATATACGATTTTTCTAACAATAATAAGCTATAAAATATTTATATTAGAAAAATATAAATAAATTATATAAAAATACGTTATATGAAAAAAAAATATTGATAGAATTATATTTTTTTACAAATCGTTATTATTCAAAATAATATATCAAAATCTTCAATTTTCACTTATTTATTTTATTTTTAAATTTTTTTATTTAATATTATATAAATTTTTAATTCTTAACGAATTTATTAGAAACTCATAAAAAAATTATTTTATATGTTAGAAAAAAATATATCATTAGTGTCTGAAATTTTTTTAAAAAATTATATTTTAGTATATGAACTATTTATTTTTTCCATTCAATTGCAAAACTTAAAAAACTCATTTTATTTCAGTGTATTTGTTAGTTTTCTAGTTACCAGAATACAGACTCAACTAAAACACTGAAAAAATGTTGCAATAAACTGTTTATTAGAGTCACATTTTAGCTGAGTCAGTACTCTGTTGACCAGAAAATGAATAAAATTATTAAAACGAAGTGAATTTTTTTAAAGTTCAGCAACTGATCGGTCAAAAAAAAAAAAAAAAAAAACCTCAAATATCAAAATAAAATTTTTAAAAAATTAAGACACCAATAATGCACTTTTTCCCACATATTAATATTATATTAATTTTTTGGCCCCTAACTTTTCATATTAGCAACCATATATTAGCATGTAAAAAAAAATCTACTTCTGGTGGGTGATCATAGCCTATTTTTTTTTTTTTTCTTAAAAAATAAGTACCAAACTGTTAGGTAATTCTAGTTTTGGTTGCGTAGATGCCTTCAAACTAATTTGTGATGGAAAAGATTCATGTGACTCGAGAAAGGAGAAAAGAGGATAGTACCACTTCTTCAACAATATTCTCTATAAAATATCTTCCTGAAAGCTTCCTCATTAAATAGAATACAAGTAGTTGCTTACAGGAAACTACTTCAACTCTTGTTGATGCGTATATGGTACGTACCACCACAGAAGCTTCAAATCATTACAGGTACTATAATCTAGCTCGCCAACACTGAAAATGAAAATTGCTAGTTTTGGCATATTGAAAGATTCAATTCAATGAAAGTAGCAAGATGATTCTTCTATAATTGGTGAGAAAAAATACGTGAGGTGGACCACGACACTAATTCATCTTGTTGCATTGCCAATTGATCTGTAGATGATGACCAATCCTTTACCAATGTTTCTTCAGGATATAAAAACAGCCTCGGAGGAAGTCGAAGGCTTTCTAATTCTCCCCCTAGCATTTTCACTACTTCATTCATTGGAGGACGGTTTACAGGATTTACTTGTATGCACCAAAATGCCACCATAGCCATCTTCTTTATTATTTTATTTTCATCTTCTGTGCAATCTTCATTCTCTGTTTCCTTCCCATCAACAAATTGGTCATAAACACAAAACGGAAAGTAGGATTGGCTGGAATGTTCTGTTACTGTATTGTTCTTCCTCCCTTTACCTGCCATTTCCATTAGTAGCATTCCAAAGCTATAAACATCAGCTTTATATGAAACTCCTCCAATGTTTTTGTAAAACGATTCTGGTGCTATATATCCTATTGTTCCTCTTCCTGCTGTCAGGGATACAACAATGCCATTAGTCGGATACAATTTAATAAGTCCGAAATCAGAAACTTTTGTAGTGAAATTCTCATCAAGAAGAATGTTGTGTGGTTTAATGTCAAAATGGAGGATTTGCATGTCACAGCCTTGATGCAGGTATTCGATTCCGCGAGCCACTCCTAGTGAGATATCATACATTTTTTCCATCTTAAGGAGATGTGATTTCTATGAGAAAGAATATATTTATCGAGGGATCCATTAGGCATGAAATCATATACAAGAGCACGTCTCGATCCCTCGGCACAAAACCCAATGAGTCGCACAACGTTAACATGATGAATCCTTCCTATGGTAGCAACTTCATTGATAAATTCTTGCCCATTTGCATTAGATTTGCCCAACATCTTCACTGCAACAAGGTTGCCACTTCGAAGCTTTCCTTTATATACAGAACCATAGCCTCCTTCACCCAATTTATCCTTGAAGTCATTAGTCATCTTCCTATTTTGTAAGTACGAGTACCTTATTGGCATGGGATTGTTGACTCTGTAGAAATTCTTCCACAGAGTCAAGCATTGATAAATGTCTCCTTCGCCATTTGTAAATAAAAAAAGTGAAGACACAGGGAGCCCCACAAACAGTTTTTGCTGCTATAAATAATCCTGCATTGGAAAATCAGCCGCATGACTGCAACAGTTCTTAAGTTTTTTGTTTCCCCTCCCACATATTGAACATAGAATATCATCTGTAAAGAGCTCATAAACAAGAAAGTGCGTCTTACCAATCCAAAAGGCTGCAGCGTGCAAAAACTCTGCAAGAAAAATGACACGAATAACAAAATATCAACTAAACGTGATTATGAAAACAATTCTATAAGTAATGAAAGTTCAGAAATTAATGTTTTGCATCATAAGGAGACAAGCCACGGACAAATTCATCAGCCTTGAAATAGAGAGAATAATAATTTCCACTATTAGCTGGGATTGGAATCCAATAACTCAAATTCTCACGTTGAAACATTAAATGTAATGGGAAAAATACTTACCGAATGGGTTCTGGAATATAATCTCTATGGAGCCTGCATATTGTACAAATGATTAAAAACATTTAATTGGTCATTCATTAAAATCAAAGGGAGCTAGCATGAAGAGGTTAAAGCATCAATTTATGAAGGAGATAGTGGAGGCTAATGACTGGAGGAATTTGAACATTACTAGAAAAGCCACAAGATGTATAACCATGGTGTCATGGGGGAAGCCAGCTGATGGTGGATTAAGCTGAACGTAGATGGTGCTGTTGGCAATAATAAGGCGGCAGCAGGAGGTATTCTTCGAGACCATTTTGGCGATTGGAAGGGAGGATTCATTTATAACATAGGTATATGCTCTCCTTTAGAGGCTGAGTTGTGGGGTGTCGTTAAAGGATTGGAATTAGCATGGCAGCTGGGCATTAAGAAGATCATTTTGGAAATTGATAGCAAATAGGTGACTGAAATTCTGGAAAGGGGATCAAAGAGGGTGATTGGATGTGGTAACTTGGTGAGAACAGCTAAGGAGTTGATTAACAAAGAGTGGGAGATTGAAGTTTGCCATTGTTTTCGTGAATCTAATAGGTGTGCTGATTGGTTGGCTAAGAGAGGCAAAGTCATGGCCTTGGGGCTGCATTCAGTTTCCTTTTTGCACCATGATATGGCTACCTTGATTGATGAAGATAGAAGAGGATTTGCCAAGCGTAGAATCTGCTATGTTTAGTAGTTTTTAGGGCTATTGCTCTCGTTTTGTAACCAAACAAAATTTATGAGGTTAGAATAGCGTAGCTTATCATAGGCTAATAGAAACAAGAATACTGAAAGCAAATTATATATATGATGAAGTTCAAAGAAGAATATTGTTCAAGCTCACGCACATAGGAATGATAATATTTGATTGAAACTGCAGGGGAAAGGGCACTCGACAAAATGGGTGGTACGATCAAATAGGCAAAAACCTTGGCCCCTGCATTCTGCGCATTGAATGCGAGACCAATCGAGCTCGAAACCAAACACTAGAGCATCATGGATGTCAATATAAGAAGGATTCCATAATTGCTCTTTCAGATTTGTCCTAGCCATTAGATCAATGGTACGCCAGTCTTCCAATGCTAAAGCTATCTTACGGCCCACTACAGCATATCGATAACCTGAGGAAATTTGGTTTCTAATGTGACAAGGAGACATATCCACATAATCATCTGATTTTATTGGAGTTTTGCAACTCAGGAACATTGCATCTTCTGAAATGTATGATGTCTAAAATGGATCTTGGTCACTGAAATTAGCAAAGTTTAAAGTATATATAGGTAGTGAGGAACAATTAGCATCCTGTAAACCAACATCAGCTATTCGGATTGTTGAGTTATTGTGATTGACGGTTTTAACATAGTATTTTCCTGAATACAAGTTGAGAATTGGTTGGTTGTTTTCACAGGTTAGTTCATAGTTAGGGTCACCACAGTTTGGTGGATCACCTTTCAGTCGAAAGGGATAATCAATGTTAATGAGAGTGCCACAAGAAGAAGGATTTGCACATCGGTGATTTATTTTATCATTGCAGGGTTCTTGGAATACAAGGAGTACAATAAGAACAGAATAGCCTGCAATTACAAGTTGTTCTCTTTTCCAAAACAAGGAGATTGGAAGGGATGAGAGAGGGTTGGAGTTTCACTACTGGTCTATAACTATAATTACAGTAATCATCAGTACAAATTACCCAATATAATTAGGGTTGAGGGGAGCTGCTGTGTATTTTTACACAGTAGCTCCTCATGTGTTTACTTTTAAGTGTCTAAAATTTTTTATAAAATTTTTTAAAAATTATAATTTGATAGTGTTTCATATATAATTTGTGTATTATATTTAACGGTATAAATTTAATGTATTTATGATACATTTTTAGTTGTCCATTTGATTTTTGTTTAGTATAAAAAATATATCATTGGATTCATTATATGAAACACTATCAAATTATAATTTTTAAAAATTTTTATAAAAAATTTTAGACACCTAAAAATGAACACATGAGGTCCTTAACCCATATAATTAGTTTCAGGTTTGCGTTTAATTATTTAATAAAATAAATTTTATCCATTAAAGGCACGAGCTTTGTATAATACGAAGAATATTTGTTCTATCTCTTTGTTTTCTCAAAGAACATTTCGTAAATTTCGCAGATCCTGCCAATTGACAGGGTAAGATTTGATTACTATTTATTATATTTGCATATTTGACAAGATTTCAAATGGAAATGAGAATAATTGAAATAAATAATATAAGAATTGCAAGATAGTCGAGATAAATTCAAGTAAAGAAAAACAAGAAATGTGTCCTCCCAAGAAGAAGAAGTTCAATTTACATTCTTTGTATTGTAGAAAATTTAATAGGGATATTGAAAATTATGTAAGAAAATGGCCGGCCAGCCAATCCAAGTGAAGAGTTCCACCCCTATTGTTTGACATGTTTGTCGAGTTCTGCAAATGCCTCTCCTTTTATGAGGAAGTATCTGGACAGGATTGGGAGCATATTCTGTATTTTAGCTGGTTCTTAGATTGAATTTTGCTGTTCTCTTTAGTAATTATGATCAATTACCAAATGAATAGAATTGGATCAAGTATTTGAGGAAATTGAGGGGCAAGCTGACTCACATATTAAATCACGTAACAACAATATGCCTCTAAGACAAAGTCATCTAATCTAGTTTAACAAAGTAGACTATACGTACAAGATGAGCAACTCTTATGAAATATTATTGTATATGTTCTGCCTTATTTTATCAATAATCTGTGCAGATATTGCATCTGGGGAAGATAAGTGCCGTGAAACAAGTTGTAGTAGCAATGGTCCAATCATCAGATTTCCCTTTTGGCTTAAAGATAGACAGCCAAGCTACTGTGGTTATCCTGGGTTTGATCTATCTTGCACAGAAAAGAAGGATACTCTTTTGGAGCTGCCAATTTCAGTGAAGCTCTATGTCAAGTTAATTGATTACTAGTCCCAGGTGTTGCATGCCTATGATCCAGATATTTGTCCACCGATATACATCAAAAACCTCAATTTATCTACTTCTTCTTTTGAATTAAAAAAAAAAAATACTTGGAGGATTACACCTTCTTCAATTGTACATCAAGAAACATTAATTTGGAAGCTAATGGTTTTGCAATTCGTTGCCTTGGGAGCCCTGGATACCAACTCTATGTAATTTATTCTCGTACATACTTGGGGCTACATGCCTTTCTCATCTTGCACTAAGATTTATGATATTTTATCAGTTCCATATGGTATCATGAACCAAAATAGCCCCGTTCTTCTGAATTGTTCCAGACCAATGTGTGCTAACTGTGAAGCAGAAGGCAAGGACTGTAGATTGAAGAGTAACAGCACATCGCTTGAAACCGAATGTTACAGTCTAAATCTTGAAACAAAAAAAGGTACTCTTTTCACATTCTGCTGTTCTTATTTCTTTATTTTCCTATAATACTGATGATAGTAAACCAACCACGTAATCACACCCATCTTGAATAGGCACCATTGCATCAAACGCTTGGTTAACCAAACCAACAATTTTAGTAGCATGAGAAGCTTACAGTTTTTGTGTTTCTATTTCATCATTCGCTTGCCAGGTGGAACAAATAAGGGTGTTGTTGCAGGTTCAGTCCTCGTTTCCCTTCTTTCTGTACTGGTAGTCCTCGTACTATGCTACGTATATAGGGCAGATAGAGTTGATAAAGAAAATCAAGTCAAGATTGAAAAGTTTCTGGAGGATTACAGGGCTATTAAGCCTGCAAGATACTCTTATGCTGATATTAAGAAGATAACAAACAATTTCAAGGATAAATTGGGCCAAGGAGGTTATGGAACAGTATTCAAAGGACAGCTTTCGCACTAAATTATTGTTGCTGTTAAGATCCTCAACAATTCCATAGGAAATGGAGAAGAGTTCATCAATGAAGTGGGAACCATGGGTCAAATTCATCATGTCAATGTGGTTCGCTTGGTTGGCTATTGTGCGGATGGGTTCAGAAGAGCTCTAGTTTATGAGTTCTTACCAAATGAGTCACTGGAGAAGTTCATATTTTCTACAGATAGAAGCAAACATGTTCTTGGTTTGGAGCAACTTCTAAACATTGCTTTAGGTGTGGCCAAAGGGATCGAGTATCTTCACCAAGGATGCGAGCAACGGATACTCCATTTTGATATAAAACCTCATAATATTTTGCTGGATGACAACTTCAATCCAAAAATCACAGACTTCGGTTTGGCTAAGTTGTGTTCCAGGGATCAAAGTGCTATATCCATGACTACAGCTAGAGGTACTATGGGTTATATTGCACCTGAGGTGTTCTCTAGAAACTTTGGGAATGTGTCCTATAAATCAGATGTTTATAGTTTTGGGATGTTGCTGCTAGAAATGGTTGGAGGAAGGAAAAATACTGATGTCAAAGTGGAGAATGCTAGTCAAGTCTATTTTCCTGAATGGATATATAATCATTTGGAAGAAGAGGAAGAACTAAGAATCGGCATTGGAGAAGATGGAGATTCTGAAATTGCAAAGAAACTTGCAATTGTGGGTCTTTGGTGCATTCAGTGGCACCCAGCAAACCGGCCTTCAATGAATACTGTAATTCAAATATTGGAAGGAGGAGATAACCTGACAATTCCTCCAAATCCCTTTTCCTCCGCAAAGTTCCGTATAAGTCATCCAATCATGAATCATAGAAAACAACTACAACAAGAATTAGCAGTCGTTGCAGAAACAGAATAATCAATTTTGCTGTGTGTATTTTACATATATATACTAGGCAGCAATTACAGACAACGTTACAAATTTTGAAGCTTTTTTAGTGGGAAAGTGAAACAAACATCAATGATCAACGATAGTTTTTTTTTTTTGTCAAGTAATTAAGCATTTTTCCTTTATGCCAAATTTTAGTTGTTGCATTGTTGCAGTCACATAACATTGTGAAGAAGAGAGTAAAAGAAATGCCATCTACTTAAAAATGCAGATGAAATAAGCTACCAAAAGGCTTTCTATTAATTAAAATAAGAAATTGATTTCTGTTCTATTCAAATACAGGAGACAACTAAATCACTCTTTGTTTATGAGGCATTCTGTCATATTATGTCATTCAATCCGAATTTATAAGTAAACTAATTGATTCAGAAGAATCATGCGTCCAAGACGATGCCCATGCTCCATCTGTATAATCTCCTCCATTTTTCATTGATGTTTCATCTGCATATAGAGTTGGTTTGGGAGGTAACTCTAGACTTTCCAAATCTCCTTCAAGCATCTCTACAACCTTATTCATCGAAGGACGATCGTCGGGCTTCATTCGTATGCACCATAACCCCACCATAATCATTTTCTTTGCTATTTTTTCTTCATCCTCTGTGGCATTTCCAATTGCAACATTTCCATCAATGACTTCATTATACACCCAATTGGGGAAGTAGGCTTGGCTGGAATGTTCTGCCACAGCATTTGAATTCTTCTTTTTCCCAACCATTTCCATTAACAACATTCCAAAGCTATAAACATCAGCCTTGTATGTAACACCGCCAATGTTTTTGTAGAACAATTCTGGTGCTATATATCCTATTGTTCCCCTTGCTGCAGTAAGAGAAACCGCGCTGTCACTTGTTTTGTGAAGTTTAGCGAGTCCAAAATCAGAAACCTTTGGAACAAAATTCTCATCAAGAAGAATGTTGTGAGGTTTGATGTCAAAATGTAGAATTTGCATCTCACAACCCCGGTGCAGATAATCAATGCCGCGAGCCACTCCAAGAGATATCTCATGCATTTGTTTCCAACTCAAATGCATTCTCCCTTCTCGAGAAAAAACATATCTATCAAGAGATCCATTAGGCATGAAATCATAAACAAGGGCACGTTTTGATCCCTCAGCACAAAACCCAATTAGTCGCACTACATTAACATGGTGAACCTGTCCAATGGATGCTACTTCATTGATAAATTCTTGGCCATTTCCTTTGGCCTTACCTAGCATTTTTATTGCTGCAAAACAG
>CANXYC012287449.1:0-100483 GCA_948193065.1 Aleurites moluccanus
TATATATATATATATATATATCATGCATCACATAAAATCAATATTCCCATCAATGACATATATAAACAATGTTCATCTCCTAGCTACCCGATACATACCCATGGAGTAGCTAAATCATGAACACTAAAATAATATAAATACAATAATCCAAAATAGATATATACATCAGAAAGTCCGTAGCAGGAATCCACAGAGAAACAGATGACGGGATCCTGTACCTACTCCTCTCCTGAAGGGGGTAAACAAACAAAAAGGTGAGTATATATGATACTCAGTGAATTTACATGCATCGCAATAAATAATAAGCACAATAGGCAATGGTATAAGTCAAATGAAATACAATAGACAGTAGGGATATCAAGGTACAGTAAAGCTTAAGAAATAACAAATATGCTCAGTTACATATGGAAAGGCAGATAATGAGATGGATTGTAAAAAGAAATCATACAATCTCCAAACAATCAATATCACTGGACCGTGTAGGTCACCAGTATCATATAAGCATAAGGCTGATCAGGCCCTATGGCCAAGACCATAACTCCTCCTAGTTAGGGTTTAATACTACAATGTGTACAAGGTCAACAGTATTTCCCTACTACCCTATCGAATCGGTAGTTCTGCCAAACCATATCAGGGTCAACAACGAGGGATACCATAAGCAATCAAATAATAATAAGCTCGGTATCAATTAATTCAATATTCAATATACTCAATTACAATGTCATATGAAAGGTACAATCAATAATATCAAGTATGGTAATAAGGAAAGGCAAGAAACAAACGATGGTTTGGTGGTCAAAATTGGTAAGTCCATTGGCATGCCAATGTCGCTAGCGACAATGGCATTCAATTGGTAGACCTATGGCATGCAAACCAATAGGTCAATGGCAATTAAACTAGGTATTTTGTCGAACACTTGGTGGGCATACATTGGCAAGCCAATGGGTTAGGTTTTGGTGCAAAATTGACTTACCCATTCAAACCAACAACAAGGTACATTGTTCAACAAAGCAAAGGTATCAATAAACAAGATTAAACAACAACTAAATATGATCAAAATGGCAAGGAAAAACAAAGGAAAATCAAACAATTCAATAGGCAAATTAGGGCTAGGTGGCTTTGACCAATATAGGGTTTTCACCAAAGGGTTCAAATTCACAATTCAATCAATTATACAAGTAATTTGATACAATGTAAACTCACCTAAACCTTCTAATAGCCAATGCACTAGCCAATTGAACCAATTCCACAAAATTTCCAAATTTTGGCTACTTTGAAAACTCCAATTCCACAATCTACAATTCTACATCAAATTAACCATCAATTAGTTGTTCATTCATATCCAATTAATCATTTCTAACATCAATTTGCAATTCCTAATACTAAATCATAAACTCATGCTTTACAACTTCAATTTCAACATTCAAATTGGAAATTCAATCAAATTTGTATAATCTAAAGCAATTAAACACTAAACACATTCAATTGAACCTAAAATAACACTAAATCAACAATCAAACTAAACAAATGAACTAATTACCCAAAACCACCAAGATGGCCGAAATTCCTTGGATGATTTGCCTCCCAATCCTTTGCTCCAATCAACAATCTAAAGCTAGAAATGGATGAAGCTAAGTGAGTAATTAAATTTTCTATCAAATTTCATGAAATTTGGTTAATAAATGGAAAAGTTGTGAAGAAGAAGAAGAATGAGATGAAGAACGGCAATGGAGATAGAGAAAATGGGGAAGAAGAAGCCATGTATATGATGGCCAAATAAGACAAGATAAATTATAAAATTACAACTAAATCCCTCAAGTTCCATCCTTTACATTTTGGTCCTTAAATCTTCTGTAATTTATTTTGACAATCCTGTCAGGATTTAGATATCAGTGTGAAAGGTGTATAGGCTTATTTTAATTTATCCTTATTTATAAAAATAGTTTTGGAGTTATTCTGTAACTCCGACAGACCCATTTCCACTATTCACCTTGAACTTCCCTTTATTTACCAAAATGCCATTGTTCACTTTTTCAGTGTTCCTAGATGATTTTCACTTCTTTATTTTTACCAAAATTACACATAAATTATGGTCATATTTTACCCCCAAGTTAACTTTAGAAATTCTTCCATTGACTGGACTGCTAATTTCTCGGCAGTGTTCCCGATATCGCCATTTTTCGAAAAAGTTTCAAATTTGCTTTCTAACTATGTCTCTAAAATTATTTTTCATCAATTCAAGACTAAAGGACCACATACTGATAATAAAATCATGCATTCATGTTATGGCTTTCTAAGGTATTACAGCATGTACGCATGTGTATGAAGAAAATTAGTTCATGATAATAACTTAACATTATTATAGTTCATGGCCCTAAAATCCAAGGTCTAATATTCATTATATGAAGACTAGGTAGTTTGGTTTAAGGGTACCCATCACACTAGATCAGTGATATACCTAACCACATGTGAAACAATAAGTTTCGCGTGGATCCAATAGTACTATAGCTCATTACACTCCAAAAAGATTGAAGATTCATCGCGGAGTGGATGCTTTCACTATCTCCCAACATACTCAAAGAGAGTTGTCGAATCAATGCTATTTGCTATCCAAAGATTGAATTTCATAACTAGTTATGTAGTGATGCATGAAAATCAAAGTTAATCTAAAAGCCAAGTAAAAAGTCATTTTTGAAAAAAGATTTTCAACCAATTGGTAGTCCTCTTTAACTTTTGAAAAAGTCAGTCCCCAGTGGAGTCGCTAGCTGTGAGGCCTCGCCCGAGCACCGCGTCCTGTCCAACTGAATGGAATCTGGAATGCTCAGTTTGGGACGATTTCTCATGGATTGAGCTGACCCTAGCGCTTTTTATTTGAAAATGATTTTGAATTTTGAAGTCGCCACCTAAAGTTATTTTTGTTAGGAAAATTTAAGGTAAAAACTCATTTTGACTCCAATTTTAACCCAAACGAAAAACAAAAGTGCACTAGTCTTTGAAACCAAAGAGGATTCGGGGACTAGATTTTCGGTTGAACTTGGCTTCTAATTTTAACCTTGATTTAAAATATTTTTTATGAACAATTTAAAGAATGACATATAAGATGAATACATAAAGAAGTAAAGCAATAAAATAAAGCAATAAAAGAATGATAAAGTAAATTAGTACAATTCAAAAACCCAAAATAGGGGATATCAACTCTAACCCTTATAAGTTCTAGGTTGATCACACATTCCTCAAAGATCTAAGCTAAAATAAAGAAAATACATTCAAAATAAGAATCGAATAAACAAAGGAGAAGGAAAAGATGATTTTTAATATTTTTGGATTTGAAGCTTTCATATAACTTGCCTGCGTATCCCGTTGAATGAGAATCAAAATCCACGCAGTTCTTCCTTCTTGCGAAGGAGGGTTGATTTTATGCCCAATTTATCATATTTTGGTTCTTTATTTTGATGCTCTATCAAACTAAAGAAGATGAATTGTTTATTTTGATGCTCTATCAAAATAGGAAAATAGGAAGTTTATGGGTTAATACCTTTTGCCTTAATCTTTGGGGAGGCGGCGGACGAAGTGCTCTTCCGGATCGGAGTTCGACCTTGAATCAATCGAAGCACAGGAAGTTGGTCGAACTGCCTTTTACCTGACAATTCAAAAGAAAAGAAAACAAACGGACATAGTAACTTTATGTTAAATAAATTTTGAGACTCCACACGCCTCGGATTTGATCATTCTTTAGCTCAAAGAGAAACTAAAGAAAATGGGCTCCACACACCCTAAAAAGTTCTTTAAACTCAAAGAGAGCTAAAGAAATAAGAAAGAATAGGTATATGGGAGAGAAGAGAGTGAAATCAAATAGTGAAAACTCAAACTAGATGATTTTTTATGTATGAAAGATGGAAGGAAGCTTTCTATTTATAATAGAAGTTTAGGGGGTCTTATTTCATCATTTCCCGATGTGGAAGTTGGTGAAAAAGGTGCAAAATACGGAGTTGTTGCCGGGAAGGAGGATTGCTGCTGGACGGGGGTGGCGGCACCGCTAGAGAGGGAGGGCGACACAGGGGCTCAAAGGGGGGTAGCACCGCATCACATGCTATAAGCTGCCGCCCTAAAGGGAGGGCGACGGCGGCGCCCAAGGCTTGGCGGCACCACCTCCCAAGGAGAGCGGCAGAATAGGCCTAAGCCTGTTTTTTATGTTTTTGAGTCCGTCTATGAATGGTTCAGACTCCAGTGACTGTCGTTCGGCTTAGCACAAGTCTGAAGGGTGTAAAAAATCAGTATTCACAGTATCATAAATAAATAAATATTTTTTTAGTGATTTGTATCAAAAATTCTCATTGTATAATTTTTGGTGGAAAAATTACGTAGTGATTGATTGTTACCATTACATTACAACCGCGATGATCTCATTACCATAACACGTGACCACGACAGCGACTATGATTTAAATCCATAGTTGATATTGAAAATACCAATTCAACCCCCTTTCCACAAAAATTTCTATTTCGCACCTGCATGTGATGTTAGGATATATAACAAAAAAAAAAAAAAAAAAAAAAAACCAATATTAATAGCAAAATACATAATTTGATGGTTAAAATGGTCATAAGTGCTTGAAAACATGTTGAGGTATGGAAGGACAGACCCATAATGAAATATTTACACTAAAAAAAATGTATTCCATCGGTTAACTAATCTACCGATTAAAAAATTTGATCGGTAAAAATTTAGTCAATAAATCGATGGAAAAAAATAGTTGGTCGATATATTTATGGATGGAAAAATGATCGGTAGATTATTATATATTGTTGGTAATTTATGAATGGGATAACCATTTTCCATCGGTACTCCATCGATATTTGGTCAGTAATTTGTTCCATGGTTAGTTAACGTATATGGTATATTGGTTGACATTTCGTCGGTAGATCTGTATTCCGTTGCTGATTCGGTGAACTTTTTTTTATTTATTAATAATTTTTTATATTTTAATATATATTAGAATTATTTATTTATTAGTATTATTTATAAATATTTATAAGTAATAAATTAAGAATAATTAAATATAATAATTATTATATAATTGAAATTAATAAATTTAATATTAATTTATAAAATTATAACAAATAATAATAAAATGTTTAATGTATAAAAAATGAAATAAATCTAAATAATATTTATAGTATCTTATGCATTATCATGATAATAAGAATTTAAAGATAGTCATCATCACCAATAATATGTTCTTCACCAATTATCTAATTAAAAGATTGACGTGTAGTCGTAGTAGAAGTAGGATTATCAGGCAAAGAAGGTAATATCAGAGGCTGAAATGAAGGGAAAGTAACAAGTATCCCAGTGATTGATGCTATCTGCTGCATGTATTATTGCATCTGATGCATATAATCAGCGACATGTCTGTCACCCAGCCTGTCACACTCTATCTCACGCTCTGCAATGCGGGTCAAAATTTTTTTATCCAAATATTTATAATCGATAGCAATTTTATATATTACATCCATATTTCATAACATATTAATACCCTTTATTCAACTAATATAAAAATATAATATATTATTTTGCAAATTGCATAAATTTTGAAAATAGAGTGGATGGAGTAGGGCTTAGCCCCAAGTTAAGATTGTATCTTAATAGTCGCGCTGTTATCTCATCCAGGTGCTATCATTTGTTTGCCATGTTCGGAGGCTCCGGTTTCAAAACCTTCTCGAAGAAAATCTTACCCAATAATTTTTCCAAATTTCAAAGGCTGGCTACTAGAGAATATGGTGCACTTTCTTAGTAGTGAAGGTCATTATATGACACCTCGTCTGCCCAAATAAGTTGGTTCAGCCCCTTAAGTAATCTAGTGTGTCATGTAAGATAAATAAATAATTATTTTTAAATGACTTATTTAAAAATAAAAAGATAATTAAGTCATAATCTCAATATTTCATAATCCCATATTTTTAAGAGTCTTATCCTCTCATTATTGAATATGATAGGATGATGGTTATTAAATTAAAATATGATATAATTGGATCCTCCATTTTCTCTCATAAGTTTTTATAGTAACCCATCTATTCTGTAAATATAAAAAAATAGAGAGCAAAACTGAGAAACTTGGTTTTGCTATATAAGTTACGATAATGACATCTTTTTCAAATTTAATGGCTACAGAGAAAAGTATTTTAAATTATATTTATTATAAAATATTTAATTTAAACGATCCTAAATTATCTATGTTAAATCGAATTAATTTAACATGTGGTATCAGAGCTCACGGTTTTGAAAATATATAAATTTATTAATTTATATTTTATTAATTATGAATTATGAAAAATTATTATATAATTATGTTTTCATTAATTGATGAAGTGAAAAAATGATAAAATTACATAATCAATGAAAGTTTTACATATACAGTGAAGATTTTGTGGTTTCGGCCAATTAAAAAAAATTAACGATGAAAGGAACAATAGTTTTTTAGTGGTATTGTTCTTTTACAAATTGACAATTGTTTTCAAAATTGAATAGCATGTGTACATATGTGCGTGTGTGTGTGTGTGTATATATATATATATATATATATATATATATATATATATATATATATTATTTGATTGTATTTGTCAAATTTTCGCATTATTGTTTTACAAATGTATCATTAAAAATAAAATTTGTAAATTTATACGTGTATATTTGTTTATTGTTTGTTAGTCACCAAAGTGACCAAACTATTATGATGACATGCATAAATAAATAAAGTTCGATTATCCATATTATTTGATGAAATGCCTATTCGTATATAAATTGGATAATATGATGTTTACTTTTTATAGCCTTAATTAATTCACCCAAGGTGAATTAACTATTCTATAAAATAGTGAACATAATTGAAGTAAATTAATATTTTTAATCATATATACTTGTATATCCAAAGATGACATGTATATTTGATTGGAAATTATTATTTACTATAATTGATTATTGTTGGCATTTAAATTATGATAGTGTGCTTTAGTATCTACTCAAATGTGAATTATAGTATACTTTTATTATTTTGAATCTATAAATAATTAATGTGAGCTTTATTTGTTACATTTTTGCAGTTATTGCAATTGACTCGCATGCATCATCTGTTACTGTATTTAATGGGATAAACTTCTCAGAATGGAGAGAGCAGATTGATTTCCAGTTAGGTATTCTGGATCTCTATTTATCTCTTCTTGAAGAAAAACCTACTGCTATTACTGATACAAGCAGTGAGGCAGAGGAGTCATATTATGATGCATGGGAAAGAAGCAATAGATTATGCTTGAAGTTTCTGCGAATGACGATTACTAACAACATTAAGACTACGATTCCACAAAATGAGAATGCTAAGGAATATATAAGTTTTATGGAAGAAAGATTTCGTTCTGCGAAAGCAAGAATGTATAATCCATAAGAGAAAAAGTTGGATTCTCGAACTATAAGTAGATATTTTATTGGCTATCTTGAGAAATTCAAAGGGTACAGATTTTATTGTCCAAACCATAGTTTGAGAATAGTTGAAACTAATAATGCTAAATTCCTTGAAAATGATGAAGTCAGTGGGAGTGTAGAACGTCAAGTTGTGGAAATAAACGAGATAAGGATGAATCTCCCTTTATCTATTATTGATCCAAAATCCATAATTGACATTAATGTTAGACCAAACCTTATCGAATGAGACAATAATGTTGGTCAATATTTGGCTAATAATACACCTCTACAGTTTGACATCAGATCCTATAATGATCAAGGATCAGATATTCGACCTAATGAAGAAATGTCAAATACAAATGAATCACAAGGGATAATATTAAGACGATCTCAAAGAGAAAGGAGATCAGCTATTCCGGATGACTATGTGGTTTATTTGCAAGAGTCAGACTATGATCTTGAAATTGATAAAGATCCAGTTAATTTTTCACAAGCCATAGAAAGTTTAGAATCCAATAAATGGATCGATGCTATGAAGGAAGAGTTAAAATCCATGGAACAAAATAAAGATTGGGATCTCATTGAATTGCCCGAAGGATGTAAAAGAGTTGGTTGTAAATGGGTCTTTAAAACTAAACGCAACTCAAAAAGCAATATAGAACGATTTAAAGCCAGACTTGTTGCCAAGGGTTATACTCAGAAAGATGGTAATGATTATACAGAGACATTCTCTCCTGTATCTAAGAAGGATTCGTTAAGAATATTAAGAATAATTATGGCATTAGTGGCTCAATATGATTTAGAGTTACACCAAATGGATGTGAAAACAGTCTTTCTAAATGGAGATCTAGAGGAAGAAATTTATCTGGATTAACCTGAGGGTTTTGTCATAGGAAACAATGGTCAAATAGTGTGTAAACTAAAGAAATCAATATATGGACTGAAACAAACTTCACGACAATGGTATATTAAGTTCAATACCATTATTACGTCTTTTGGTTTTAAAGAAAATATTGTAGATCGTTGTATATACCAAAAGATCAATGGGAGTAAGTTTATATTTTTGGTCTTATATGTTGATGATATTTTGCTTGCAGCAAATGATTTAAGTATATTGCATGAGACTAAAGATTTTCTCTTTGAGAATTTTGAGATGAAAGATATGGGAGAAGCTTCATATGTAATTGGAATAGAAATATTCCAGAAAAGATCAGAATGAATGATAGGCTTGTCTCAGAAAGGATTTATCAACAAAATTCTCGAGAAATTTAATATGAGTAAATGTTCTCCCGGGGTTATTCCCATTCAGAAGTGTGATAAATTTAGTCTCATGCAATGTCCAAAGAATGAATTGGAACGAAAAGAAATGGAATCAATTCTTTATGCCTCTGTTATTAGCAGTTTAATGTACCTATAGACCTGTACTAGATCGGATATAAGTTTTGCTGTCAGAATGTTAGGTAGGTATCAAAGTAATCCTGGAATTGTTCATTGGAAGGCTGCGAAGAAAGTTTTGAGGTACCTGCAAAGAACGAAAGATTACATGCTCATATATAAAAGATCCAATCAACTAGATGTAATTGGATACACGGATTTAGACTTTGCTGGATGTCTTGACAGCAGAAAGTCCACTTTTGGTTATCTGTTTCTATTAGCTGAAGGAGCAGTTTTATGGAAAAGTGCAAAATAGACTGTTATTGCTTCATCTACTATGGAAGCAGAATTTGTAGCTTGTTTTGAAGCTACAGTTCATGCATTATGGATGTGGAACTTTATTTCAGGAATTGGGATTGTCGACACCATGACCAAGCCACTGAAAATTTATTGTGACAATTCCGCTACAGTATTCTTCTCCAAGAACGACAAATACTCTAGAGGTGCCAAACATATGAAATTAAAGTATTTTGCCGTTACGAAGGAGGTTTAGAAACAAACAGTGTTCATTCAGCATATTAGTACTGACCTTATGATTGCTGACCTACTAACGAAGGGTTTACAACCCAAACTATTTAAGGAACATATTCTTAGGATGGGTCTTGATTGTAATGATGTTTTACAGTGACACTTTGAGCTAAATATCATGTTTCTGATACTATTATATTTTTCTTGTTCTATGATGTTGTATATACATTATTATTTAATGAGTAATAAGAAAAGACTTAACAAGTCATTATTATGGACCATAATGAAATGTAATGATTCATTAATGACCTAATATATTAAGTTGTAAGTATTGTAGTATATGGAAGGGATTGTTTTATAAATTAGAACATGACCGCCATAACTCATACTGAGCAACTTTTATATTTTGGTATTACAATGGGATATAGGAATTAACTTCCATTATAAAGATTTTAAACAAGCCAAGTGGGAGAATGTAAGATAAATAAGTAATTTTCTTTAAATAGCTTATTTAAAATAGGAAGATAATTAAGTCATAATCCTAATATCCCATAATTTCATATTTTTAGGAGCCTTATCCTCTCATTGATGGATATGATAGGATGGTGGTTATTAAATTAAAATATTATAGAACTGGGTCCTCCACTTTCTCTCATAAGTTTTTTTACGGTAATTCATCTATTCTGTAAATATAAAGAAATAGAGAGCAAAAGTGAGAAACTTGGTTTTGCTAGATAAGCTACGATAATGGCATATTCTTCAAGTTTAATGGCTACAGAGAAAGATATTTTAAATTATGTTTATTATAAAATATTCAATTTAAACGATCCTAAATTATGTATGTTAAATTGAATTAATATAAAATTTAATCCAATATTACATAACTGATAGGAACCAAAAAAAAAGAAGCTTATACTCGTCATTCTTCAAGCAAAACCTTGAACAATGCATATGCACAGTTCCTCGGATGTTCATCGATACTGCAAAACAAAACAAATAAAGTTAGGTTTCCTCATCTAAACAAAGAATTAAGTAATAACACAGGTAATATCTGGATTCAATTCAAAAAAGCCCACACCTCCTCAAATCCCCATTCTCACCGTCGACATCACCAACCTTGCTTCAATTCGCCACCTTTGCACCCAAACCAAGCTCATTCTCAATTGCATTCGCCCCTTTCACCTCCATTTCTTTAAACTTACTAAACACAAAATTAACTCTATCCAAATCACCACGTATAGCAAAAATATCAATCAAAGAAACATCGATCTGTAACTCAATGGACCTTAAGTGGACCCTCACTCGTTCACTAATTCCACTCACCCAATCACTACCCACATCTCCCTTTCTTTATTTTGCCTCAGAAAACAGAGGAGAACAGAGCCACCATCTTGCATGCTTCCACTATGATCGAAGCTTGACACTACTGGTGACAAAGCCACCATCAATCTGTCACTGCTCAGCTTGTTACCAATGTATTCACAGCCCGTGTAGAGTCACTCGGACCAGCTCCCGCCGGAATCACGAGCTTGAGCTCGAGCTCCACCATCAATCGATTGAAAGGTTTATTTCTAATTATGGATAAGTTATAATTTTATTAGCCTTGAGTACACGTCAATTTTTAATATTTTTTGAGATATAATTTTAATTTAATATTATTAAAATTTAAAATTTTAATTTTTCTTTTCAATGATTTTCGTAATCCATATGAATTAAAAAGTAATTAATAAATTATAATTTAGTCTATAAAATTTTATTTATTTTAAAAAAATATTTTTGAAAATTAAATATATAAAAATAAAATAAATTAATAACTAAATAAAAATTAATTATTTTTAATTTAAAATTATTTTTTATTAAAGTAAAATAATTAATTTTTATTTAGCTATTTAATTTTCTAAAATTAAACTAAATAAAATTACTTTTTAATTATTTAATTTATTTTCTAATTTTATATATTTGAAAATTATTTTTATATATTTTATGAAAAAATATTTTTTATTCAATTAAAATTAAAATAATTTATCATTTTATATTAAAAAAAATCTTTATTTTAAAATTCAAATGTATTTTCTATTGGAGAATTAATTAAGAAATTTTCATCAATTGTAAATGGAAAAGCTCAGTACAGCAGTTTGCGTGTTTCACTAATTTTCTGAGAGTCGCATTTCACTCTCTCAATGGCTTCATCGAGCGAAGCTCAACACAACAAGACGGTCACCGGCTATCCGGCTTTGCCGAACCAAGTAGCCACCGGATACCCAGCAGCTACCGTTGCCGCCGCTGCAGCCACCACTAACAATGCATATACCTATGCATATCGTCCGCCGCCAACAACCTCCTCCGCCTACCGCCCTTTGGGACCCATCTCTTATAACCATCCTACATCCGTTAGGCCTACCATTCTCCACCGTTTGTTCTTTTTCTCTATCGGCGCCCTTTCAGTTATGGCCCTTATCGTCTTTACTATCTATCTCGTCCTCAAACCCCACCTCCCTGAGTTCCGAGTTAATTCCGCTACCGTTTCACTGCTCAACTTAACTCAATCCGAGTTAACGGCCACTTGGGTATTCACACTTTTTGTTAAAAACCCCAATCACAAGCTCAGTATCCACTACGACCGCCTCAAGGCCTCGGTTTTATACGGTGATGAGTTACTACTCGCCACGACTCAGTTACCCCCATTTTTTCAAGACAGGAATAATGAGTCGACAGTTAAATTCCAACTTGACACGATTAAGGAGTATGTGGGTGAGGATGTGGTGAATGACATATCAGAGGAAAGGAAACGTGGATCAGTTGATTTTGGGATTAGGGTTTATGCTTGGGTCCGGTTTAGGACAGGTATGTGGAGATTGAGAGAGCATTTGCTACGGGTCCAATGCAATCCTATTCGGATTGGGTATTTGGGGATTAATGGGACAGGAACATCTATGAGCCAATGGAAGAAATGCGAGGTCTATTTGTGAGTAATTGTTTCACCTATATTATCTGCCTTATTAGATTTTATTAAGAAATAAAACGAAAATAAGATTATAATTCTTTTGTGCAATTGGTTTGCATTTTTTAGTTCTACTGTCATTTTCTTAGTACAGAAGTTAATGGAAATGCTTTGGATGCAATATAATATGCAGCTAATTTTGGGTTAGGATATAATATGTCATTGAAGAATTAGACTATATCTTGGATTCTTCTTGCTGAGATAATATTATGATGTGATGATTTTGATGCTCTTATGGGAATCCAAGTTGTTTGGGTTTATATTACTTAGTAGTCATTCAATTAAAATTATGAACTTTGTGCCTAGTTTAGTTTACCTGTTTCTGTTTCTCTGAAGTTATTTCTAGAGTAGGGGTACTTATTGAAAAATTATTTATTAGGAAAATGCACCTTGTAGTGTTTGGTTCCTACAGTTTGGTAGGAAGTGCACTAATTTGAAATTTTTTGGTGTTTGGATTGGGTTCTTGGGGGATGATTTCTGTTATGGTCTCAATGGATTCATCAAACTTGATTTGAGGAAAATGCCTAATTTAGTGTTTGAGTTTGAGACAAATATTTGTTAATTGTCCCGTATTCCTATCATTATAAGTATATAATATTAACTATAACTTTTCAAATATAAGTTTCATTGTTTCAATTTGACCAGCACTTCATTTCGTGTTTATACTAATTTTTTTTTCTGCAATATTGTTTTGCAACAATGAATTCCTTGGGATGCTATCATATAGATTGTTTGTGTGCACATGTATTGAAAAGGTAGGATTCTCTCCAAACTTGCCTTCCTAAGCCATGCTTCACTAGGAGTCTAGGACCTTAACTGGGTAAGGATAGTTTTAGTGCATGTAAAGTATAATGTGTTATTAATATATGCTGCAGTGGATGAGAGCATTTTTTTGAGTGATTTTTATCTCTAGCGTATTTAATTATTATATTCGTGTTTTCAAGATTAGAATTCCACATTTTATGTCAGATTTATGGTCATGTAGTGCCTGTTGGAACATCGTGATTTGGTGTTATAACTTGCAATTTCTTAGACTCAAAATGTAATGCTCTAGGATATGATCTTATTGATTTCCTATCAAATATAATTATTCCATGCAAAAGTCTAGATCCAGATTTATTGTCGAGATAATTGCCTTATAGGTTAAACGTTTTAACATGCACCGGTTTGCTTCATGGCATCAAGCCTGGAATCATAATTTTTTTTCTTTTATTTTCGCACATCAAGCATATGCTGATAATTAAAGGGTTTTCCTCTAATCTGCTGAATCATTTGGCTACTTGATGTGTGTGTGTGTGTGCATGCAAGTGGATTTGTGCTTATGTTTGTGTATCTGTCCAAGGTGTTTGTTTATTAATCATTACTACCAGTACTGTTGTTACTATCATTATTAAATAACTTGTCTTTTTGTCAACTTTATAATTAGGCTTTATCTCCAACAGTTCATGTAATTAACCTTTTGGATTTTGCATAGGAATCGACTTTTTTCTTCCAAACCTGTGGGGTTTGCTATGTGAATTCTTTCTCAATTCTGTCCTGTTTTGGGCATTTAGATTCTGTAGGATGTAGTCCCAATCATTCTTTACATTATTTTAAGATGTGTGGCATGTAAAGTTCGCATGAATTACATTTGTGTGCTATATCTCGACTTGTGCTGATGATATATCAATTTTCTAAAATCTTAGTGCTTAATTTAATGTTAGTCACTTTTAAGATAACCTTAATGAACTATATTTTGGTTTGTGATATGAACTATATTTTGGTTTGTGATTTTGTATGTTGCATTTTATGTTGCATTTCAGTGAGTTAATTTTATCTTCAACTGAGATTGTGCTGGTCATTCATAGTTATGATGATTATACCACCATTCAGACTGCACTTTTAATTGCATGTTGCATTTCAATAAGTTCAGATTCTGCTGCTTGTTCATTATCATAGTTATGATGATCAAACTATCAATCAGGCTGCACTCGTAATTGTGGTAATGAATGGTTTACCAGGACATGAGCTATAACAGTATTACTTGATTACCATTTGGCATGGTCTAGGTCTTGGTCACGAGTGGAAATTTCTCCCTAGACAATTTATTTTAATTCTTCCAAGGGAACTAGAATGAGGCTGCAGGTTTAGCTGGATTTAGTTTCTCCTCTCATGTGTATGCTATTTTGTAATATCTTGATGTGAGGAGACTTAAGTTTGAATCAACCAGCCATCTGAATATCAAAATTCTCTTTTGGAGCTTGACAGTAAGTGGAATTTTTAACAGATTTTTGAGGCATCTATTTTCCATCAAGATGAGTTGATCTCCCTTCAAATGCACTACACAGATTTGTCATTTGTGCACTTCTTTTGTCTTTGCTTCTTATGCATCTGTAAATAGGCGACATCTGCTTGAAGAATATGGCATGGTCACTGACTTTGCAATTTTCAATTTATATTAACAAAATTACTCAACTTTGATTTGTGGAAATAACTATTGCTAGATTATGATACAATTTTACCCAGATTTTTTACATGAGAGCCCTATTAGCAACAGTGGAACATATGCTGCAATTGATTGAAGGATTGTCTTTTTGATGTAGTCCTTGCAATAAAAGTTCTTCATATAAAAAAAAAAATTTGGAAAGACATCGAATTTGCTCCAACATGCTTGTGTTTATATTTCTTGAATTTGGATAAGGATAGTTTCTGATTGGAAACTATGGAGGTGGATGCCTCACAACTTAAGAAGAAAAAATATTAGCCTGCAAGTCCACATCCATAAATTTTTTTTTCTTTTTTGCCATCACCATGCCATTTCATTGTATGCCTAAGGGCTCCTAGATTTCTGTGACTAGTTGTTCTCAATCTGTAGTTGGAGTTATTTGGCCCTCATCTTGCTGAGAAAAACCTTTGCTTGTGATGAACTGTTGTCATATTAACTTCCTTTACAGTAGCCCCTGCATGCATCTGAGCGTCCATGTGACTGATGATTCTACAGAAAGTATTCCTGTCTGAAAATTGCTCGGTCATGAAAGAACAAAAATTTAAAATGTTAAAGAGTGTGGGGAACAAAGCCAAGAACAGTGGACAATCCTAAGATTGGAAAATGTTGAGATGAGCTGCAATTTCCTGCCTTATCATTGATTAGATGTTAGATGGGTTGATAGTTGGTATGGCTGGTATTTTGCTGTAACCAAAGGCACTGTTGCATTGAACTCAGGTAATGCAAGTTCAATCAATGATTGAAGAAGCACTCTCCTTTCTCGAGCTCAGGGACATAATCGTACGAGCATAGCTTGCAAGTGGGATTGGTTGAAAATTATATTAGGTATGGGCAGATTATCTTTGGTTAATGATTGTGCTCGACAATAAGACATAAATAGAATGAAAACTTTGTGTCTTGAATTTTTCTTGTGGTCTCTCGTTAGCATAGTATCTTTTAAATGATCTCTTGCTTTTCACGATTGATAAGTGATATAGGCTAATCCTGTACATCCCTATTCAGAGTACCAATGGGGTGAAGCTGTTGAATACTGAATTGTTATTATTTTGAGATTTTACATCCTTTAACATGATTGTAGAACTTACTGGTTCTTAGAGCTGCATTATACATTTTTAGAGAAGATGGTGCGATCAACTGATTATACATTATCCTCAACAATCGTTGCCTCTTATCCACTCTCATGCTTTGCATTGATACATACACACATCTGAGTTGCAACTGCACTTTGTACAAGAAAACAGGAAGAAAGGGCCTTCTCTTGGTTGGTTGGGAAAAGGGTTATTGGCTCTATCTTGGTATCAAGATGGACCATTAAGGAATATTTTTATTTCACTTGTGCGTGTGTGATTTACAGCCATGGAAGCCGAGGCAGAGAATCAAATGTTGTGATTGGAATTCAATTTATAATAGATTCAAATTCTTCTTTCTCAATCCTGTTGTATTCACTTCACATGCTTGTTTATTAGAGAACCCATTAAGTGCTTGTTTGGCATTATCGTTTGAATTGTTAGAGAAAATCATTATGTGAAAAATGTGGTACAGAGGCTGTTAAATTCAATTTGGCATATTTTAATTGTAAAAAAAAATCAAAATATCTATTATTATTTTTTTAGCATTTATAATTAGATCTATTTAAATTTTGTGAAGAAAATTGCGAATCAAACGACTCTAGTAACGTGTTAAACCTTGCTAATGATGATTAGCTTGGGAGAAAAAACATTTTATATTAGACATGATAAGATTCCCCATGACAAAAGAAGAGGGACCGCACCCCTTAGTGGGGCAATGATTGACTCTCTGTATTTCAAGGCTGAGTGATAGAAAGAGATTAAAATTAAATATTTTATATTTGGAGCATCCAAATTAAATCTTATTCTATAATTAATGTTTGGTAAGAAACTTCCAAATATTTTTTAGAGAGTGGTTTAATTTGAGTGCATTGTAAAATCAATGAATAAGCTAGTTGGAAACAACGCATGATTCCAAAATATCCTTCAAAGCATGAATCATGAATCATGATAAAGCAATATATCAACTCCCAATTGCTAGCTTTTACTGTTCTCTGTCTTACTTCATTTGTCTATTCATTCAATATTAAATCTGCAATTTCTTTCATATGCTTACAACTTTTCTTAAAATTGAAAGATTTATTCAAACTATTATTTGCATTTTACTTTGTCAATAGCATTTGCTTGAATTGGAAAGAATATATATTATCTTTTGCATTTACTTCCTTCTTTTTTATTTTTTGTGTAATAATTTGGGTGGGAAAATTAATAATTTTATATCGAAATTTCCTCTTTTGCTTTTCCCAAGTAAAAATTATTTTGAAGGAAAAAAAATCAAATTTTTAATTTTTAATCTTTTATAATACATCGTAAATGCTCAATCACTATATTATTTTTTATTACTACATAGAAATTGTCACGTAATTAATTAACAATTTTTCCTAGCGAGTGTTTTAGGAATATTTATTAAAAATGGTTATTTTATATAAAATATAATTAAAAGGACTAAATTATGTGTTCATTGTTATGCAATAAAAAAAAAGTCACTCAAAGGGAAGAAAGATAAATAATTAAGAGAAAAAGAGTATATTATTATTATTATTTTTAAAAAAGAAAAATTTATATTAGTAAGAACAAGTGAAAGGGAAAGGAGAAATATAATTTGTACACATGGTTATTTGTCTATTTCAATTTTCAAAACTCTTCCATTATTTTCCCCTTTAGGTAGCTTGTTGGGGGGAAGTTTAGTAGCTAATTATTGGAAAATGAAAATGACCTCTTTTAATCAACACATTGGTTCATATCCACTCATTTAAAAGAAAAATTCTCACAAAATTTTAATTATCTTCTAATCTACTTTTCATTTTCATAATCTTAGTGATAAAGAAACATCAAAATGATTTTGCATCTCACCTATTACACCACTATCTTACTCACTTTAAATGGTCAAGAATTTTTCAAAACCAAGCATGAGATAAAGATTGAAGATTATTATTAGCTTCCCTAATAATTAAGATTAAATTTATATTCCCAAAAAATTTCTCTCTTTCATTTTCCAATTTTTTCTTTTGTTAGTTTGGAGTTTTCTGCCAATTAGAATTTCTATTTTATCTACCAATCAATCAAATGTTTCTCTTCCTCCTATACCTTTTATTCCTCACTTCACTTATTGAATTTGTCTCTTTCACAAAGCGCGTGTATATCACGCACTAATTAAAGGGTTACATTTTGCTCAACTTTATCTAGAACTTTTGGGGAAAAAAAAAAAAAGGAATTTTAGAGGTTCAAAGAAGATTCCTTTGTACGGACTTGAATAGTCCAGTAGGGATAGGAATCAACCTAAATGTGTGTGCAAGAAAGTAAAAGGGAGTGGTTTTGCATTAGAAATTCTAATCTTTGAGATCAAAACTGCCACAACTGAATATGGGATATCCTTAGCCTTCTTTTCTTTCTCCTCTTTCATTTTTCTTAAACATAAATTCTTATATAAACTTAATTCACCGTATCAAATTATGATCTAACCAATCTTTTTTTTTATTATAATTAAATATATTAAAAAATCTCAAATTTGAATGTTGATTAGAGTTAAATTTACTAATATATATATACTAAATTTTTTGGATGTAGGTTGGACTCTTTGAACTTGCCATATGTAAACATGTACTCAAAGAGAAGATTCTTTTCAAATTCATATCAAATACAAAATAAAGAACAAAGTTGTACACACTATAATTAGCTATAGCATATTAAGTATTTTGTCAACTATAATATATAATGTGGTTTAATTAATTAATTAATAGTTTACAAAAGTACAAACAGTTATACAGCTTTCTTCCCATTAAGAATGATTATAGCTAACCATTTGCTTAATTATTTATTATCCAAATAATTAAGAAAGAGGTCTTAGTAATATATACATAGTAAGACTCCAAGTAAATGATTTATAAATTATTATACGTAGAACCTCTATGCTTTCATTAATTATGTGATAATTGGATGGATCTCAATATCATCAATTCAATTTGGTTTTTTCTGTAACAATATACTTTATAATGTTATGTGTTTGTTGCTTCTTATCCTTATTCAATTGTGCAAGCAGCCATTAATTAGATTTCAAAAGATAATACAAATTAATTAATAGAAACCAATTTGCGTACATATTATTATTTAATTAATTATTGAAAAAAATTTAAAATTTAAAATATTTTAATGACATCATCAATTTTATTACATCAAAAATATAATTAGATAAGATGTAATTAAATAAATAAATATAATCAATTACATCATATACTAAATTAATAAATCAAAATGTTGAGAGTAATATTAGAACCGACAAGAACGAGAGTAAATAGCAAGTCTAGTTCACAACTTCACATGGCATAGGTTACAATTTGAAAGCTCCACGCAACAATTAATTTATTGACTCTTTTCAATGATAGAAGCCAACCCAACCCTATTGCTTAATATATAATCAAACAAACCTTGGCCGTCGTTCTTGAATATTCAATTTATTGTTTTCTATATATATAACATGGACGAAGACTTATACGATTAAGGTAGGTCTGAACTATTTTAATAAAAAAAAATTTATTAATTATTAAAAAATAAAAAATTTATTTGATCCGTCTAAGTCTAATTTTCTTATATATAATTTTTTTTTACAATTCATCCAAGTTTAATTAAAATAAAATTGATTCATTTAAAATTAATTTTTTAATTTTTTTCATATATATATATATATATATTCTCACAACGTAAATAATTTATTTTTGATAAATTTCAGTGTAAATGATTTATTTTTATTTAATTAAAATAATAAATTAATTGAATTTAAATATTATTTTAACACAATAAAAAGAAAAATAAGAAAGAGTGTATTTTAATTTTGGGACATAGAGGTAGGTAAAAGTCAATAAATCAAAGTTATAATAGTTAATAAGATTGAGAAAAGGTGTGTGGACATTGAGAAAGTTGTCCCATTTTTTTTATTATGATAAGGGCACTTGGAGCTAGTTTATTTGTTCTTCTACCTTTACCAATCAGCCCACTCCTCTTTTAACTAATTATTATAATGGCTTAAAGGGTTAACCTACCAACCCCATTTTTATAAACTTGATGAATTTACCTTAATTTGTCTGTAATTTTACCCTATTTGGACCAGTTGGATAAAAAAATAATAATAAGAACACTCTCTCTCTCTCCTAGTAACATGACACCTACGAAAATCAAGACTTAATAGATTAACTCATGAGTTAATCCATTCATCCCTGGTTCCATTATTTAAATAGAGTAAAATTTTAAACCAAGTTAAAAAAATTAGGGTAAATCAATTTAAAGGATTGATCCAATAATATAAAATTTCGTTAAATTTTTAATAAGAATGATTATAACAGAATGTCTCATATTCAAATTTTATCAAATTAAATTTTCTTGAATCATATATAATTATGAAACACGAACAAAAATTAATTTTATACATTTTATAATATAATGACATCTCTAAGTTTAAAAGAAAAATTTGGGTAAATTCATCAATTTTATAAAAATAGAGTACAAAGATGGAAGTAAATTAACCCACTAGACCTTTTATAATTAACAAATCGTGGGATTTACGCAAGGGATTAGTCATCACTCATCACTCATAATTAATTTATGGTGATATTTTTTATATATATTGAAAATTTACAATACAAGGCATACACTTTATCATTAAATTATTAGTCTAACAATATTAATTTTAGTGATTATAATATAAATAATGAAAATCATACCAAACGAAATTCAACAATATAAAAGCTAGCAAACCTCAATTTAAAAAAGAAGAAGAGAAAGAAAGAAGTAGATTAGTTATAATGTAGAAGAAGGTTTGGTGAGCTACTAGATATATATCCGTACTAATTGATTCCAATCAATTCATACATTTCTCCTTTTATCATTAAATTTCTGCTAACATTGAACATGTTTCTCAATTTAAACCATGGAAGATTGAATTTTTTTTATTGATAGTTATAATTTGTATTGAAATTATAGTAATTAAGATAATCGTGTTAGTTAAAAGTCAAAAATCAACAAATGGTTGATTTCTTTTTTATTATTATTTAATATGTAATAGACAATTAAGTGTGTTCTCGAGCTAGTTAAAATTAATTTTTTTTTTCAGACAATATTTTATGTTTAGTCCATATATTTAAAAATTATCTTTTGAATATTAATTTTTTAAATTAAATTTTAATCAATAAATAATAATAATAATAATAATAAACTCTATTATGAATTAAATTAATTTTTGAAAAATTTTCGATAGGTAATTGGATTGAGGGTGCAAAACTCTAAATAAAATAAAATAAACAAACATGGTAAAGGTTTTCCTAAAAAATAAATTAAAAACAAAACATGGGAAAGGTTAAAAGTTTAGAGGGTAGCACAAGTTATCATAGGACATTGTCTATAGATTATTAGATGTTTTTCCCTTGCGCCACGTTTGGGTTGGTATAGAAACACTGTTATCAGAATCAAATCCAATCGATTAATTTAATTAAAAAATCAATTAAAAAATATTTGATTTGAAGATCTGATATTTTTTATAAGAATTAAAAAAAATATATTTTTATGAAGGTATAAGTATAGAACTCATAACCCCTAAATAAAAAATAATTTCAAATCACAAATCATTTAATGCAGATGTTATAACATAATAATTTAATTTTATAACTATAAATATAAAAAATTAATAGTATTATTCACTTAATAAATATATATTATTAATTTAATTACTTTCCAGAGTTAGGTTTGAAAGTTAAAGTGTAGAGTCCCAAAAGGAGTGGATCCATTGGAAGAGTTGTGGGAGCTTCTCCTTCTTGGTAGGTAGGTGCGTCCACCATCCCAATTCAACATCCAACGATTATAAAAGATTATTAAATATGAATTATTTATTTCCGTATATATTTATATATATATATTATTATTGACTTATTGACTTAAAATACATTGAATTTTTTAATTTTTTATAATTTCATTAATTCTTTGAAAATAAGTTGTTATGGTCTAACTAAAGTTGTTTATAATTATATCATTTACTCATTTAAATTTTTTCTCTCTTTGAGTAACATATAATATATGAATTAAAAAAATAAAAATATATTATTATTCAGTCCTTTATATTTAATTTAATTAATAAATTTATCAATTTTTATTAAAAAATAAATTAAATGGTGATTCACATTTTTTTTTGTTAATAAAATAATCCTCTGTTGTTATTCAGAACAATTTTTAGCAGGGATAAATTTAATTGTAAATGATTATAAGTAAAAAAAAAAATAATAAATTAATTAGTAATTTTTCTTGTTTGTCTAGTTAGATATAAAATTAATTTTCGTACATAATTAAAATAATTTATTTTTTTTAGTTTTTAGTTCAATGGAACGTAATTTAAAATTTAAAATTTTTAAAAATATTTATATATTTTAATAATAAAAAAAATTATATTTTAGGTAAAAAAATTATATATACAATTCAAAGTAAATAAAATGAAAGGTTATATATTTTTTGAGAGTATAAAATTTTTTATTTATGATAAAATATTTTTTTATTATTTTAAAAATATATATAATAAAGTTTTTAGAAAAATTAGATGAAAATTAAAAAAAAAATATTTAATTTGAATTTTTATTAAAAAATAAAAATGAGATAAATAGTAAATTAGTTTTATGACGAAATAATATATACAAGAATATTTTAATCTTTTTATCATTTAATATATTTTTTTATTATTTTAAACATAATAATTATTTAAAAATAAATATGAGGGATCATTTAATTTATTTTTACAAAAAGAGATATACTTGATAATTAATTTAAACATGAGGTATTAAATAGAAATATATTTTTTATATTTTTAATTCATATCATATGTTACTAGTGGAGAAAGAAAAAATTTAAAAGAGCAATTTGACCAAAGGATACAATTATGAATAACTTTATAAATTTAAAATATAATAGTCTATTTTCAGATGACATAATAAAATTATAAAAAGCAGTAAAGTTTAGGGTATTTTAGATTAATAGGTTATTATTATTATTATTATTAATTAGAAATATATTCATATGAGTTTATTTTTATACGATTAAATTTATATCTATATAATAATTTTTCTATAAAATTTAGAAAAAATAGAAGTAGAATTTAATTAGAAAGATTAGAAGGATGAGAAGGAGAAAAAAGAATTGTTATTTTAGCTGACTTTCTTCACCACAAATGGACTGTCAATTGCTGATATAATTAATATATTAGAGTAAGTAATTAATTAGTTAATTTTAATGTCGTCTCTTGTTTAACGTTTTGTCAACTACTATAAGAAGTTGGATCTTTAGCTTTTATCTCAAATCCTAATGCTTACAAGTAAGGTTGTCATTAATTTTCTTTTTAATTAGACAGGTAAGATAGCTGTATACTTTTTATACACATTCATACTTGTACTATACATTAATTAATGAAGACACTGTTAGGAAAAAAGATGTCCATTACTAATTTTTCAAAAGAAAACATAATATATGATTTATCATATATTATGCTAATATAATATAAGAAAAAAAGGTTTTATCTTTATTACTGTCTTGCAATTTTTTTAATTATTTTATATTTAAGAACAGAGATTATGTTAATATGATTCATCATATTATGAAAATATTTTATTATATTATTTATATTAAAAAGTAAAAGTATAAAATTTGTTTATAATAATATTTTGAATTTTCCAGAATCAAATATAATTTATGATATTTTTACTAAAATTATGTATAAAATTTGAAAATTTTTAATTTTAAATTATAATAATCTAATATTGTAATATAAATTTCATCAAATTATAAAAAAATAAAAATTTGTGTTCAACAATCATTTAATATCAGTACTAATTATAATATAAAAAATTGAGAAGAAAGAGGTGGATAAAATTTAAAATCCTGAATCTTAATTTTAGAAATTAAGTATGTAATTAACTATTCTTAACATCTTTAATGTCAAATCAAATAACTAGTTTTTGATTGAGTAGCAAGCAAACTTTTGTCCAAACATAATTAAAAATAAATAAAAAATTATGACTCTCATAGAAAATTTGCAACGTAAAGCTTAATGTAAATTATTAATTTGCCCTTACACGGCACTGTCACTCACAAAAGTGGAGGGCTCCACTACACAATTCCTCTCTCTCTTAGAAAAAAGTAAAAAAAAAATCATCTGATTTGATTTTTTATAATCTTTCCATAAAAAAAAAAATTAAAAATTTAATTATTTTTAATTTATTATATTAATTTTATTATTTTTTTTAAATACTCGTGTTTAAAATATTTTTATTATACACTTTTTAATTTTAATTTTTTAATATTTATAATAATTAAATAATTTATTTTAATAAACTGACATAATATTAATCATACATTTAATAATTCACCTATAATTCATAAGATTTGAATTTAAAAAATTATTAAATTAAAATATTAAAAAATTATTTTATTAAATTTATAAGTTGAACATAGAAAAAATAAAAATATAATTATATATGTAATAATATTGATGTGAATTAATAAAAAATATATTTAATAATTATCTATTAAATTAACATTTAAAAAGATAAAATGACTATACTTTACAACGAATAAAAAAAAATAAGATTATTTTTTGAGATGAAAGAATTAATTTATAAATATAAAATAAGTTAAAAGAAGAATTAATTTACTTTTACATAAATAAAAAATATATTAAAATTTATAATATAATAATTTTATAAATCATGCAACGTATTTTTAAAATAAAAATTTTATGACTTAAATACATTAAGACTTTTTCTTATATTGTAGTATCCAATAGATAAATAATTAAATAAAATAAATAAATAAATTATATTAATTTTATCTCAATGAAAATGTTAAAAATTTAAATATGTATAATAATATAAAATAATTATAGAATTATATTTTATATAATTAAATAATATAGTATCACTTTGCATCGTACTTGCAATAATATATGAAATAGGATAAAATAATTGTTCCGTTATTTTTAAAAGTTAGTATCAATAACTTATCAATTTTTTATTTTAAATAAAAAGGAAATCAAATATAAGAAAATTAAAATGAAAATTTATCATTTTGAAAAGATTTAAGAAAATAAATTTTAATAAGAAAATAATAAATAAGGGTAATTCAGTCAGGTTGTATCATACACTATTTTGTTGTGACAATAATTTTTTATTATATAATTAATAATAGAGACGACTTCTGTAGAATTCAAGAAGGCTTGTTGATCTCTCTTCTTATATTACCAAAGCCTCTCATTAACTCAACGTTACTTGTCAATTCCTCTCCTTATTTCTTCTTTTTCTCTTCTCTACCACTCTCACTCTCGCCGAACACCACCATGACCAAAGACTGCGGCAACCACGGCGAAAAGCGCCGGAAACTCTTCCGCGCGATTTTCGCCGGTATTCTAATCTTCCTTTTTATAGTTCTCGTCACAATCCTCATAATCTGGGCCATTCTCACTCCTAACAAACCAAGGTTCGTTCTCCAAGACGTCACCGTTTACGCCTTCAATGCCTCCATACCAAACTATCTCACCTCCAATTTTCAAGTCACTTTCTCTTCTCGTAATCCTAACGATAAAATCGGCATCTATTACGACAAGCTTGATGTCTTCGCCACTTACCGGAATCAGCAGATCACTCTCCGGTCAGCAATTCCGCCGACTTACCAAGGCCATAAAGAAATTAACGTCTGGTCACCTAATATTTACGGGACGGAGATTCCGGTGTCTCCGTACAACGCCATCGCACTAAGTCAAGATCAGTCTGCAGGAATTGTGTTGATGATGATTAAAATGTATGGACGGGTGAGATTTAAAGTCGGAACATTCATTTCTGGGAAATATCGTTTGTATGTGAAATGTCCTGCTTCTATACAGTTCGGAAGTCAGTCTGCCGGAATTATTGTAGGTGAAAATTCCGTTAAGTACTCGCTTCTGGTGAGTTGCAGTGTAAGCCTTTGAAGATATATAGACGCCGTTAAGTAGTTTCTTCTTCTTCTTCTTCTTTTTTAATCTAAAATTTATTTAAATAATTATTTCTCTTTTTTTTTTTTTTTTTATGATGTGTTATGAAATTTATGGCTGTTTAAATACAGTTATGAAAAACTGTATGTGGGAGATTAAAGGCTTTGAAATGTACATTTTCCTAAAAAGAGAATAAATTGGAAGAAGAAGGAAATCAAATGAGACTATTCATAGCTAAAATTACAATTTTTGCAAGTTGTATGAATTTTTATTTTTATATTACTTTTATTTTAGTAAATTTCATTTCTATTAAAAATTGGAATTCGACAACTCAAGAATTATTGATACTGAAGTTGATAATTTTTTTTTTTAATTTCTTGATGATGGGATTTTTTTTATAAGGTTATTAATTAATTAGAACATGGAATTAATAAATTATAATTGATATATAACAAATGAGTGTGAAGTGGAAGTTGTAGAGTCACTTTCATTCATTTTATAAATCAACATTACACACTAATTAATATATTGATGTTTTACTTTTTATTTTTATATTTTTCTTGGATCTTTAAACTCATATACTTTATTGAGATCAATTGGGTTCAAAGGTTTCATTTATTTAATTTTGGGTTAATGATTTAAATATTTAATTATATGTCTTCATGAGATAAATACTTGATTTAATAGAGTTAATAATCTAAAAAATTACTGTTGGTTTAACATATTGTTTTCATTTAGTGACTATCAGATTTTATTTATTTAATAATAAGGACATTTTGGTAAATAATTTTTTCTTTCTATTTTTAAAGTGATTTATTATAATTCTTAATATTTGTGCAAAAACCATATACCATACTTATTTAGAAATTGAGTTAGTTTATATTTACATTTTCTAGTGGAAATATTTTAATAAGAAAGAAAAATGAATTAGAATTTTGTATGGGAGCTGTGAACACAGAAAATGTTGTACTTGAGAAGAATGAATTAGATATGATTTGGTTTTTCTGTGAATTGTACCCAACTGGGGAAGGTCTGTTCCTTCAAGTAAAATTTGCCATAATCTCACGATGCACATGATCTTTTGTAGATGAAACTGCACAAATATATAGAGAAAAAGTTAAAAGATCCTTGGCCTTACCTAACAACCAACAAAATACAATACATCACACTTCACATTAGCTATACATTGGATATGAACGTTTGTGGTGTCTGATACATAACCTTAAAAATATCTTATCTTTTCTTTTGGTTTCATCGTGCAATCTCGAATTTAAGTTTAATTAAAATAAAATGTTCATCCAATATATATTCAGAAAGAGAGATCGTTAAATGTGTGTTCAATCAAATTCCATCAATAATCGATCATTTTACTTTAAATCAATTTTAAGGTTTAAATCTCACATATTAATAAATTAATTAATAGAGTATGGATGGTGTTGGTGGATTTATATATCTCCCACATGGTTTAATCAGTGGAGGTCTCATTCAGGTTTCACCCGTCAACAGCTTTCTACCTACTTAATAATACCGTGTTAGAAAGGGACTTTATAATTTGTATACATAAAAAGTCCAATTCTTATCATAATCCGAATCTTCTCTCCTTTATAACATTTTCTGTTTTATATTTTTTTTTATAAGTTACATTATATTTTTTTTATGTATTTTAACAGTAAATATTTTTTATAAATAATATGACGTATTAAAAAAATATTAAATATAAAATAAAACAGAAAATTTAAATTATTTTTATCATGTTTTTTAGTTTAATTAGTCCAAGCAATACTTTTACTAATGCAAATTACTGTGTTTCAACGGCAATGATTTTTTATTTTTTACATCAAAATTCTTTAAAAAAAATATTAATTTAATAATCGGATAAAAATAGATATGATGTGATGTATTTTCATATATAGCAACCATGTGCACTAGATCAAATATTATTGATCTTATGAATTATTTGTAGCCTATTGATATCATTAATTGATGATGTTTACTAATTAAACTGGATTTATAAAGAGAATTTGTTATTATTATTAGTTTTATAGATGATATTCGAATCCTAATTTTTTTTTTTTTCTAAAAAACGTAATTTGTACGCGCAATATGTTACATTGCATTGCTCCATCGTGTCATTCGTGTAGAAATGGCTCGAGAAGTCAAGAAGTAGCGATTTTGGTCGGTGGAAGCAAAAGAGGCTTCTGTTTTGGTAACGTTTTGCTATTTGGGGTTTTGTAGGTAGGCCTAAAATAAGGCTCTAATATAGATTTTGGGCTATACTTTGAAACTCTTCAAATTTTCATAGCCCATTTTGTCTGATTGACGTCCTAAAAAAAAAAAAGAGCCACAGCCTACCGTAAGAGATAAAAACATATATAAGGTATTCGGAGTTTTATCTTATTTCTTGGGTAAATTCTATCGTCTCTCATTTATTAATTAATACACATAATCATTCTTAAATTAATTTTTATAAATGTAAACTTTTTAACGATATATAACTTGTAACATTAAAATTTTTCAACCCATTTTCCGTTAAATTTATCAACGGAAAATATACATAGAGGCCACATATCTTATTTTAATTTAAAATATGTTACGTCGGCATTATTTACTAATTAATTCTCACGCGCTCTCTCTCTCTTTTCATATGCTCCCTCTCTTTTTCTCACTCCCTCTTTCACTCGGCCTCTGCCTTTCAATACCACCATCGCAGTCGATAACAGAGGTGCGAAAGGGGAATCTTCGGCCAAGGAAAAGCTGGGCTTAAAATCTGTGTTCATTTAAAAAAAAAAAAAAAAAATGGAAAGAGTTATAGAGTACAGAAAGAGAGACCTTATAAAACAAAATAAGAAATAAAAGTCATCCGAACCAGAGAAATTGGCCAAGAGTTCAAAATGCAATGGCCAAGTTGTTGGGCCTGGATATTCTATCCTTGTACTTATCAAGCCACTGTGGAATAACTCCATGAGAATTTTTCGCAGAGATTTTATCCAAAAGGTAGTAATAAATATTTCGGATATATTATAAATACATTTTTTTAATCCCTACAGAGCATTTTTCAAAATTTCTCGGGACAAAGATATTAATTGGGAATTAATTTTGCTATAAATGCTTTCTCCTACCTGTTCATTGTTCTTGCCAAAAATTACATTATACAGGAAAAAAAAATACTAAGAATAGGGGCAAAAATGATCAACATGCGTCCTTCCTTGGAGCTAGCAAATATCATATCTATCTTTGTGCCACCAAGATCAGCAATTGATACTGGAACCTGTTACAACGATAACAAGCTCATTCAGGGAATTGACGAGGAGCCAAGACACATGGTAGAAGAGCAAGATCCAAAAATATTCATGCTGAAGAGTGGTTTTCATGGTTAATCACTCGCACGACGAGCAAGTGTCGTCGACTTCGCTCTCGCTCCAGGTAAGCTCCGATTCTCTGTTTCAAGGAGACCCAGGAGGCCACACTCTGACGCCTCTTAGGGATTGATATCAAAATCACCAAAATTAACATGCAAAATGAAAATGGTGTTGAAATTCTGATTATTTGTTCTCCTAAAGAATCAATAATGCTTTTGGGTCTTTGGATTTGGGCGTGTTCAATTTTTTCTCAATTTGGGATTTTGGAGAGTGTTTCAATATTTGGTAGGGTTGGAGGCTGGGACGGCGGTGGTAGGAAAGCAGAAGATGAAGAGTATAACAGATTCTTCAGCGCGTAAGAAAGACAGAAAATTAGAGTTTGGTGGGCTGACTTGGCATTTTTCAAGATTAAAATAAGTTGATATGGTATCCATGTCTATTTTCCGTTAATACATCTAACAGAAAATAGATTGAAGGATTTTTATCTTATAAGTGATATAATATTAATGATTATATTGTTTTAAAAATTAATTTAAGAATGATTATATGGTTAATTAATAATTGAGAGACAATGAGTAAAATTTATCCCTTATTTCCTAGTTCGGATTTGATATTATTTGATTATTTTTTAAGAGTTAAAAAACTATGTTTGTAAATGTTATATTTTGGTAGAAAAAATATATAATATTTATATATAATAAATGTAAAAATACAATATTATATTTATTGAATTTTAAAAATCAAAAATAATTATTAAACAAATATAATTTATTGTTTAAATCAATTATGATTGAGAATTTTAAATCTATTAATTAAATTGCAAATATTATAGTGATATTTTTTTTTAATTTAAAATTACTTATTTAAATATTTTGCAATGAAAATAAATAATGGGTTTTGAAATTTTAGATATGTTTTTAAGCAACAAAATAGTATTTATTTCATAGAGCATTTTTGGCAAAAACGTTTTTTGACATAATAATTTTTTTATTAACAAAAAGCAGTTTTTTAATTTTTTTATTAAATAATTTTTTTTTATTACTGGGAAGAGAATAATTAATTTTAGATTTATTATCTAAGAAAATATATATTTATCACTATATTATATTTTAATGTATATTAAATAATATTAATTATAGGAAAAATAATTATATATGATTATATTATTCTTTTATAAAAATATTTAATCGAAGTAATCAAGCATTTAGTGGACAATAATTAATATCACTTCAATTTTTTAAAGTGATAAATAAATTGTAACCAAATAATTTTTTTTATTAGATTAGAACAAACTAAAATAGTCATCTTTCACCTTCCTAGCAAAAAGCAAGTCAATAATGTCAATGAAAAAAGAAGAACAATTTGACACGTAAAAATTAAAACCTACAAAGTACAAACAATAAGAGTAATTGAACAAAATTCCATAGGTTTATCATTTTTAATTTAATAATATATGAATCAGTTCAAAATAATAATAATAATAATATATGAATGAAGAATTAAATAAATGCAAGTAATCTAATAAAAAAAATTAAAATTAATTTATGACAACCGAGAGGGAGCCTTAATTAATTTATAAATCATATTAACAATTTATTTTAATAACCAATTTTTTTTTTTGCTAAAACTACTGTATTTATAAACACCTTTATATAGTAATAATTAATTTTAATTTTTTACTTGTAGAATAAAATTAAAAAAAAAATAGTTAACCCAATAAAATCTTATTGGGTAGACTTTGTGAGAAGTAATGTATTTTTTTTTTAAGTATATCATCCATTTACAATTTTACATTGAAATATTTTATTTTACTACACTTATAAAATAAAAAATATAAATATTTAATATATAGTGAGAGTTTATCACCTAATTGGTTAATTTTATATTTTTAGTGATGATAATATTCAATATTTCAATATGTATTGTGTATATTTATGTACTTAATATTTTTCATTCATATAAAAATTAAAAAGTTAATATGATATCAAAGTAGTTTTGATCCGATTTATTGATTTTTCAGTTTAAATATCCAATCTCAGCGAGTCTAGTATTATCATTATATTTTATATTTAATTTAAGTGACAATTAGATATTTGTTCTTAATTGTCACTTAAAAATAAATTATTAAAATAATTTCATATTAATTAGGAATAAAAAATATAAGTACTTAATATATGATAAGGATTTATCGCTTAATTTAGTAGTTCAAGCTTTTTAATAAGGATAGTATTCAATATTTCAATATGTGTTGTGTGTGTTTATATGTTTAATAATTTTTAATTATATAAAAATTAAAAATTTAATATACATCCCTTGTATATAATTATTATAAATTTTAAATGTATAAATATATATTAATAAATATTTATAATATTTTAATTAATAATCAAATAAAAATTTAATAAATTTTACAAAAATTAAAATTAAGTTAATGAAAAAAATTTAAATTTTAGTTTGCCGATAATTATTATTTATATTCAATTTATAAAATAAATTATAAAGAGTAAAACTATCAGAGTAATAATTTAATAATTTAAATTATTTATATGTAAAATTTAACATCTAATAATGTTACAAAATATAAATTATGAATATTTCAATTGCTCATTAATATTAAATAATAACCATATTAATTTAATAATTATATCGGAATATGAAATAATAGATTTGCTAAGTTATTGAAAAAAAATATATTTTTCATTTACCCTATATTAATTTTTTATACTTGATAAAAATTATTAAATATAAATCCAACTCTTTAATCTCTTTTTTTTTTTTAAAAAAATCAGTTTGCATTGAAAAAATGAGCCCACAAAAGGATTAGTATGGACCAGATATAAATAATTCCTAAACACGACATCATGAAACAGAACTTCAGTTTCTTTTTTTCTATTTTTTAATTATTTTTTGTCTGAGACTCAGTCTAAATTCTACCTAATCTCCACCAAAGCTCTGATAATCTTCTAGAAATTTATAACATTCTGTGGCATTTTTCTACAAAAAACAAATTCATATGCCTTATAAAATATTTTATTTTATTTTTGACGTTAGCACAGAAAAAAATATATGCTATAAATGTGTAAGTGGAATTATCAACAGCCCAAAAAAAAAAAAAACTGTTTATTTTTTTTAAATTATTTGTATATTCGATTATTATCGATTGATTTATATTCAAGCCATAATAATTTTTTTAAAGAGTTGTAACTTTCTCAATATTAATTGCTACATTTATATGAACTCAGATTCGAGATTATTATTTAAAGGGTTGAGGGAGGTTACTGTATATTTTTACACAGTAGTCTCTCATATGTTCAATTTTAGGCATTTAAAATTTTTTATAAAATTTTATAAAAATTATAATTAGATAGTATTTCATATAATGAATCCATTGATATATTTTTTATGCTAAACAAAAATCAAATGGATAGAAAAAAAATGCATTATAAATTTTATATATTATATTTAACGGTTTAGAAATTTTATATATTATATTTAACGGTTTAGATTTAATATATTTATAATACATTTTTAACTATCCATTTGATTTTTGTTTAGTATAAAAAAAATATATCGATGGATTCATTATATGAAACACTATCTAATTATAATTTTTATAAAATTTTATAAAAAATTTTAAGTATCTAAAATTGGATACTTGAAGGGTTGCTGTGTAACTTTTATTTAAATGATCATAATATTTATCATTCAGATCAATTAAATATTAATAAAATATTAATTATTTTAATTTATTGATTGAGAAATAAAATGTTATCTGTTTACTATTCATTACTTATGAAAGAAAATGTCTTAATGTCTAAACATATATAAATATAGTTGGACTTGGGAAAGGCATTTATGAACATGTCAACAGAATTGAAACTTATCTATCTCATTAAAATATCTGTAAAAATTAAGGTATTGAATAAGTGAATTCATAATGATTAAGAATGAAAAAAAAAAAAAATAGAAGAAGCATATTAGGATATAAATTGATATGAAATTCATTTAGTTTCTAAATAAATTTTAATGAAAGAATTTATTTATAAATAAATTTTTATAATTAGTTTAACTATGAAATTTATTTAATTATTTAATTTTACATGTTTAAAATTTATTAGTTTTAATAATTTATATATCCAATATTAAATTTAAAATGCAGTTTGTAAATTATATGTATTTTAGACAAATTTAAATTTAAATATAATCAATTCTATAGAATTAAAATACAAAATTGTAAATGAATTTTATTTTTACTAAATATAAAGATATGAATTTATAAATCGACTTCATAAAATTTATCTTGTAAAAATAAGATCAAATTAAGGTGAGATTATCATTGAATCTTTAGTCTAAATGTCTAATAGTAAGACCAAAGCTGAAATACTGTGAAATTATATATATATTTGACCTTCAGATTTAATAGGTTTGGTTGTGATGTAATTGATAAGTTAACATTTGTACTTAATACTTAGGGGAAAAAACCTTCTCATTAGACTTGTCTATTAAGTGAATCTATTCAAATTCAATTAAACTAAACTTTTTGGCCTTTTTTTTTCATCAAAATCTAACATTGTCTTGTAAACAAATGCAAAAGCAGTTGTCTTTACTTAATTAATCGTATAAAGCAAGAATTATTTATTTGGTTACATTTTTGATATTATAATAAAGAATGCAAGAATGTAAGACCAATTACAAAACTTATGCAAACTAGAACTACAATAAGAAACTTCCCATCATTTTCCCCTCTTACGACTTAGAAAAGTCAATTGTCTTAAAAAAATTTAAAATATACTATTTAATATTTAAATAATTTTTCAACGAGTTTCATAATTTTTAAAAATAATTTTATATAAATATTTATAATTTTTTTCTATATCTTCATTTGTAATCCAACAACTCCATTTAAAATCTTAGTTTAATATTCATTTAACAACTATCAATAATTATTAAATATTATTAAGTAATAATCATTTATCAGATTAATATAATATTTAATTATTTAAAATAAGAGTATATATTATAATTAATATATTGATATATCAAATAATCAATAAATTATTAATTAATTTAAATAATTATTAATTAATTAATAATTTTAAATTAAATTTACTTAAAAATTTCCCAAAAAAGGCCATCCATCTTTATCAATCGCTACTATTGCAACGTATCTATGAGGAAATTAGCAGCTTGGTGGTCAATTTTTAATTTCATTAATCGCCTACAACATTAAACAATCCTATAATACAACCGCGTCCATTGACGCGGCCCTGTTCCGTGTTCTTTTCGTACAATAATAAATTCACACCATAAATGTACCCTCCTAATCCCTATTATATAAACCGAAACATTGTCCCTCTTCTTCCATATCTCCAGCTCTTTCATTTCTTTACCATTCTCATTCACTATTATTGTTTCTTGATTCTTGACTTTCTTGTTTCTTGTTTCTTGTGTTTTCTTGATTCTTGATTTTATGGCAGAAAAGCAAGCCCAGTTGAACGGAGCCTATTATGGCCCGGCAATCCCCCCACAAAACAGCTATCACCGTCCTGGTCGTAGCTCAGGCTGCGGATGTGGCTGTTGTCTCTTGAATTGTCTCCTCAAAATCCTCATAACCATAGTGGTGGTCGTCGGCCTCGCCGTCTTCATTTTCTGGCTAATAGTTCGTCCCAAAGAGATTAAATTCCATGTAACAGACGCTACTCTTTCTGAATTCAACCTCACCAACTCCAACACTCTCAACTACAACTTAAACTTGACAATCTCAGTCCGAAACCCAAACAAGAAAATTGGAATTTACTATGATAGAATTGAAGCCAGAGCTTATTACAAAGACCAGAGGCTTAATTCTGATTTCTTGAATCCATTTTATCAGGGACACAAAAATACTAGTATTTTGATCCCTGAATTTAAAGGAACACAAATGATTCTTCTTGACAGTGAAGAGCTTACAGAGTTTAATCAAGAAAAGATTTCCGGAATTTATAACATTTATGTGAAACTTTATTTGAAAATTCGATTCAAATTGGGTAAAATCAAGACTCGTAAATTTAAGCCAAGAATTGAATGCGACTTGAATATTCCTTTAAATAGTGCAAATGGAAAATTAGCAGGCGATGAGATTGTCAGGTGTGATTGGGATCGCTGATTTTCTTGATGATGATTATTGTTCTTGTTTATGTTTTATTCAGTCTTTGATCATATTTTCTTGATATTATTATTATTATTCTTTAGTTTTTTTTTTTTCTTGTTTATATTTCTACATACATATGTTGATTACTTTTTTCAGAGTTACGTTAATAAATAATTTGATTTATTATATTAATTAATTGTTATTTTTGTGTTGTTGACTATTTATATTTGTTTGCCTATACTGAAAAAAATGGAACTCCAGAAGGTGGCTTATGTTGAATAATTATATAATTTAATTGGCAATTGAAAAACAAATTTGTCAAGCAGGAGTTATTTTTTTTAATGTAAGCATCAAATATTACAACAATTCAATACGGCAAAAAATTTATAATAATGTTATATACATTAAGATCTTAATGTTACCATTAACCTTACCATTTTATCACCTTATAAGTTATAATATAATAAATTACAATAAATTTTTTTATTTATATATAAATTCTATACAAATAGATATATCCATATAAATTTATTTTTATATAATTAAAAATATTATGCTTATATCTTATATAATAATTTCTCTAAAATAATGAGCTTTGTGATCATTTAGATGATGACAAATAGTAGTATAAATCTGATTTTGATGAGACGAAAAACTTCACAGCTATCTGTTTGTGAATTTTCATTTCTAAAATTAAAAATAATGCTAAAAAAAAAAATTCTTTAACAATAAAAATGATCTCTTCTCTATTTTACCCTAAAATTTTCTTTCTCATTCAAAACCATAACCACAAATATATAAGTCATTATGTGATCTTTATAACTTTATTAGATTCAAGGTTTTTCTTTGCCCCTATTTTTTCTCTTCTAGGTTATAAAATGATATTCACTTCTAAAAACATTACATGATAATAGAAAAAAGAAATCAAAACCAACAAAACTTATTCAAACGGCAATGTAAATCTCTTCCCCATATCCAATTCTTGCATCTCTTCGTCTTTTTTAAACTGATGGGTAACATTTTTTTATTACTATTGTGAGAATTAAAAGTTCATAAGTTTAACAAGTAAATAATACACATGAAAAGACATATGAATAGGTTACTATCTGTTAAATCTCCAATTGTGATGCAGAAAGGTAAAAGAAATTCATATAAAACTCAAGCCTAAGTTTTTTATAATAAAATTGTAACACCTTAAATTTCATTTATATAATTTCAAATATATATTGTTTAAGCATAAATAAAGTTAGTTTAGACATTAAAATATTATATTTACGCGATTTGACAAATTGCTAAAAATCAACTCGGTGGATAGGTAAACACATCGACGTTTTGATTAACGAACATGTTCAGAATTTTAAATTTTTAATATCATCATTAGACTCATAATCTGGAGAAATATAAGAAATATTATTTCAGAATTGAAATGGGATAAAAAAAAAATAGTTATAAGTTTCGGGATTAAAATGCGAATACGAGAAGTGTCGGGGGAAAATCAAATTAGCTGAAAGTTAATTCATATAAATATGTTCTAATTTTTCATTAAATTTTCCTCCATCTTCCATAGCCAACCAGCTGAAACTCTCCTCCTCCAAAACTCTACCAATTTCATCCAAATTTCAAGCAAAATCGATAGAAAACACAGTTAAATTACCAATTAAGCTAGTTTTCATCGAAAGTTCTAAGAAATTCAAGCTAGAAATTGATGAAACTCCAAATCTAAATTTCGTCCACTTGAAGAATTCAGGTGAGGATGATGTTTTCTTTATTCTTTTGATTCATTTAAGCTATATAAAATGATTATAAATATTATTAGATCAATATATTTCAAGATTAGATCGAAATTGGAGAAAACTTAAAACTAGGTTTATGTTTGAAATGAATTTTCTGTATAGGATTCTATAATTCTAATTAATGCTTAAATATGTTAGTTAACATCCATTTAAGACTAAATATGTGGTAAAATTGATTGTAAAATCGAAGGAAACAAAAAAATACTATTTTTGCCTGTTATAGGCAAATAGGCGTTTTATCGCGTAAATGATCGATTCGTCGATTCTGGTGAGTTATATGTATATTATTATGCATGTTTAAACATTTCTTTAATCAATTTGAATCCGTTTATATTCCTTCAACTTTTTGGCCAAAGTATTTCATTTGAGTTTCATTTGAATTCAAACTTCGATTGTGTTGTTTATTTATATATATAAACCCTGCTTGATAATGCCTTTGTGTTTGTTGTCATTTGGATTTAAATTATGAAATTTGGCTTTTGATCAATATGTCCCAAAACTATATTTATTTAGTCCTAAAGTGGTGCACACCAAGTGCTCTACAAAATGACCTTTGTTAATTTCCTCAAGAAACCAATTGTTACCAAATTTGCTAAAATGTGTGACTTTCTTTGTCACCAATATAAATGTGTCTTCTTGACATATTTTGAACTTGTAACCTAAATGACTTTTGTGGCATTTTGCCTACACTATAATGTTCATTTGTTAAGGATAATGATCATATATGTGTTTACTTACCTAAACAGCTCAAATGAGCTAAAGATACAGAAACTGAGCCTTGCTGATTCTCTTGCCTATTTGATATCTTATTTGCTATCTTTAATAGATTCTAATAGTTGTAGTATAGAGTTACCTTACTGATGGGGTAGTGGGTAAATACCATCAGCATTGTACACAATTTAATTCCAGTGATACCCTATCTAGGAAGGGTTATGGTCCTGACCATAGGGTCTGGTCTACCATATGCTATTTATATATTATATTGATAATGATATGCATTTCATGGCCTGGTATCTTTTATATATACATAGTTATTATTTCTCTCAGTGTTTATACATCTATATTTGATGTCTATAAACCATTTTCCTTGATTTGGTCATTTGATATGCTATTCATGAGCCAATTATTAATATTGTTCATTTGTTGCTACCTACTTAGCCTCTGTGTGATAATATATATATTGACTCATCGAGTATGAAAATACTCACCCTTTTAGTGATTTTATCTTTTCAAGTCTTGAATAGAGTTGGTCCAAGATTTTTTCATTAGTGAATCCAGCTTTGTTATAATAATGTAATATTGAACTTGTACATATTTATTGTATATATTTTAGATGCTCCATGAATATGTAAATTATTGGAAGGACTATACTTAGTATGGTCTGTAATATTATTAGTTACTGATATTTAATATATATGAGATGTGTTGAAATCAAATATGATCATTGATGATGACAGATAGACTGATTATATGGAGATAGATATGTCATAGCAGGTGATGTTTATAGGTTATAGAAGATTTCTACGGGTGTCGGTAGCCTTATGCTGTTCCTACATCCTAGGACCGTCATGTTCTAAAATTGGGATGTGACAAAGTTGGTATCAGAGTATAGATATACTTATAGCATTTCGACATATGTCAATAAGGTATAGGTGAACCATGGAGTATAGGAATTTCTGTCTCGTCATTTGTTGTATTAATTAAATATGTGTTTATTCCGCGATAACTATATGTATTAAATGATTGTGTTTGTCTATTGTAGTGATTAAGATGTCTACAAGAAAACACCATGATGGTGTAGCTACTTATTAGAATGTATTTATTTTTAAAATTTTCAGGAGTACAAGGAGAGATTGAAAATCGTGAATAAGGTAATATTTCTTAACTTTTATGTATATATATCATTTTTGAGGCTGATATTTGATTCATATCATCAACGTTATGTTATGCCTTTTCGTGGTGTGTTGTTAAAATACCTGGTAGTTGTTGCCTAAATGCTCTTTTCTTGTTAAAATAGAGCAGCATTATGCTTTAACCTAGGCACTTGTTTGGCTTCAAAGTAGAATGAAATTAGGCATGATAGTAGATGGTTGTGTATGATTCTAAGAGATTGTTGTTTTGTGTAAGATGCAGAGGTGGTGGTTTTATGACTGTTCAATGGCATAAGACCTTTTGGTATTATTTCGTAATATTAATTTATTATTGAATATATGAATATATCTACAAAGAGGGGGTAGATGGAGTCAAATATGTCAAGTAGATGGAGTAAATTATGCATGAAATATATCTGAAAAAGATAGGCAAATAAATTTCTATGTGTGGAATCAAAAAATAGTGTAGTATTGAAATATACACTGGAAATTCTAATAAAAAAAATCCTTGTATGCAATGACCATTATTATTTCAACTGCTTATCTAATAATATGTATATGAGCTCCATTATTGCTTTTTTTCTTCATTTATCTTCAGCTTTTGTGCTTCTCACTTTCCTTTTTTACTTTCTATCTAATAGATGGTATAAGTATTTTTAAATCATTTTCTAAATAAACTTATCTATTCAATCTGCTTGGTATTTTTCAGGGACGATAATTGTGGATCAATCAGTTACAATAGATTTGGATTCAGATTACAGACTATAAAATTGTACTTATTTTTTAGAATTTGTGTTATTTACTTACTATGTCATAAGACTATTGTAACTGATTTAGAATAGTCATGCGGGTTTGTTGGATATTTTGTGATTTGGTAGTAAATACAAAAAGTGACTCTTTTAAATAGTTTCTTGTTTGCTTCTTGATTAGGATAAATTGTCGGTAGTTTAATATTTTTAAGTGAAATATGGGTCTACCATGATTTTTTTCCTCTGGTATTGTTGGTTTGGAATAAATGATTTGATTATCTATAGTCTATGTTTATTTATTGATAGGACTGGAGTTCTGCAATTTGGTTGCAGAGTTTGTTAATCAGATTTTCCACAGTAGTAGTGTTTAAGAACCCATTAACAATTATTTTCTATTTTGTGTTGATTTTGAGTTTGCTCTAAAGTGATTGTTGGGTCATTATTTTCCATTTACAAATATACTTATAATCCTCCAAGTTTTTTTTAAGCCCATAAATTATTATGAACAATGAGAACATGAGAAATGTATAATGTCGCTCATTGTGCTTTTCACAATAACTTTGTTATTGCTCGAGTTGATAGTTATTTATATTCTTCTATATTTAGGTACTCTGAATTACATTATCAATATCACTGCACTGATATATTGTAACAAGGTTTTTAATTTTCAACCAATACACCCACATCCATAAAATAGACCCTGCCATCTAAAACCACATAACCATGCACATTAAAAGCAACATTACAAATATTTTAAAATAATTTTAGCATGTGCATATGCAGGAATGTGGATGCATTTTGGATTTTATTAGAAACATATTTTGTTTAAAAGCATGCAGTGCTTATGTGAAGGAAACTCAAGTTAGAACTCAAAAATATAGAGACCAGAGAAGATATGAAGTTCTTCCTCTACTGAACACTGAAATATTATAATGGAAAGAGTAGGCTATTACAAAACTATATATGCTACTTTTATATACAAAGTAAGAAGTTGTTGCCTTCGTTTCTCTCATTCACCATTTTTCATTATGCTTACGATGATAAACCAATGGTTATTTTCAAATTAAGCTATGAGCAAGTCTATAAACAGAGTGATTTTCAATGCTTGGATCCAAGTTTGAATTGATCTTTAGTTGCCATATATATCTTTGTTAGCCTACTTTTCAACAGTTCTGTACTTTCTTGTTCTAATGCATCATTACAGATGCACTTAATTTACTCAGTGCCCTGACATTAACACTTACTTTATGGTCATAGAAATTCAGTTTTGGAACTAAAAAAAAAAAGTCAATTTCCAAATAATGACTTATGCTAAAATATAATTTTTTTTTTACAAAAATTCAATTTATTATAAAATTATGGGGCACTTGACAAGAAAATAAAATTTCAACATTATGTTCTTTAGATATTAAAGATTATTGTTTCAAATTATAGATAATAATTAAGTGTGATTTACTTATCATACTTAAAATCCAATAAAATTAAAGAGGTGTTTCTCTTATTTACCTATGTATTTTACCTTCTAAAATTGTCATCCTCTTAATTTTTTTTTAATGTACTGCATTTAAATTTGCTACACTATTTGGTGTTGGAGAGATTTATGAGCTTTTACATGATTGAGTTCAATGAAGTGTAGTGCAGTCCTTCAATTAAATTCAATAAATTAATAGCTTCCATATTATTCATATTTTGATTGCATACTAATATTACATGTGAACAACTCTAGAGTTCCAACCTAATTAAAATATTAATTCACGTCATTATTAAATCCTAAGATTATACTCACCACTAAAATCCACAAAATTGCAACCAAAACACACACTCTCTTTCTATCTCTTTCACTAACTCTCACTCAAAAGCATATTTATATCACATTTAACCATTTAACCTTTTGAGCATTTTGTTTACTCTACAGTAGGAGTCTAACCCTTAAAATGGGTAGAGCTTCTATCAATTTTAGTAATTGTGCAAGAAAATGGACTCTAATGTAGAACTCAAACTGGTATAAAAATATTGATTTTTTTTCATGGGTTTTTGAATCTAATACGTATTTTTTATTCTTTGCTTTTGGTTGATACTAATATGGATATTTTATTTGATAACAATTATTGGCAATTCTTATTTTTATTCAAGTGTTTAGATAGATTAACAATTATTATTGGAGTTGCCAAGGCTGTGCATTTTCTTCATATTGGGTTGATTCTTGGTACTTTTACAATCAACTGAAGACAAAGAATATATTGCTTGATGAGCATCAAATTGCAAAATTGAGTGACTATGGAATGGCTATAATCACATATGAAATTGAAAAAAAATAAGGTAATTTTGGCAGCTAATAATATTAACTTTATTGGATTGTCAATAGAATCCTATTTCCAAGTGGTCATTATGATGCATTTCATTTGTGTTGTAGGTAAAGAGGGAGGCCCCAAAATCACAGTAAGTATTGTTCTTGATTTCTTTTTTTTGTGAGAAGTTCTTGGTATAATGATTAATAAATTTTTTTCTTAAAGCTTTAAGAAGTTTGGTAGTTGGAAGTTTGGTACCTTGTAAGTAATTGCTAATAGTCTACATAAAGTATAAGTAGAATTTCAAAACAAAATGATAAACCAGATAGAGACCTTCATGGTAGCACTTAGAAGTTGCATTACATGGAAAATAGATCCCTAATGAAAATGTCTTTGGTTGATAGGCACTTAAATTTATCATCATTGGAACCACCAACCACCGAAATCTCAGGGATTTATTCTCTTGTTACTACCATCATTGCCAACACCCTAATATTATTTTTCCAATATTACTATCACTGCTATTGAAACTGTTAATTCTTTTGACGCTGCTCATGCATTTTTTCCATCAAGTCATTGTTGTTATTTGACACTGTTATTTACCCAGAAAAATCACAACTAAGATAATCATTAAAGAAATATTATCCAATCTGGTCAATTGATATGGAGCAACTGTTGGAGGTTGAATTAGATATGATGTCCTTGGTTGAAAAAAGAACTATGTTAAGGTTGGTCTCATCACAGATCAACAATTGTCTCTTGAGGAAACTGTTGTAAAGGGAAGGGGCAATCTCTCCTGGAAAGAGGCAGAGGATCTTACCTCTAAGAAGAAGCTTGCAGGCCACAACTGGACCAACTCCATCAAACATGGAATGAAAGAGAGATAAGGAAAACTTCTCTCATAAAGAGAGAAACTAACATTAATATTGAGATCTAATGGTGAAGAAATTCAAGGGAAAGAAGATCTTACCTCTAAGAAGAAGCTTGTAGGCTACAACTGGACCAACTCCATCAAACATAAAATGAAAGGGAGATGAGGAAAACTTCTCTAATAAATAAAAAAACTGACATTAATATTGATATCTAATGGTAAAGTAATTCAAGGGAAGGAGAGATTTTATTGATCAAAGTTTTGAAATTTATTAAATGTATTTTTTTTATATTTAATAGAAATTTAATTTTATTTACTATTATAAACAATGAATTATATTTAGAATAAGAATGTATAAACTTTATTTAAATTTCTATATTATTATTATGAATTTTTTTTTAACATTTTTTTTTTTTTGCAATTAATGTACTAATTTGTGACAATAAAGTTTGTTATAATAATATTATAGGTGATAACTTCACTCATATGTAAGACAATTATAATCATTTACTAAATTCAATGACAATATTATATCACCTCCAAATATGATTTATGTGACAATAAAAGTTATCATTATAACTATTATTATGTAACATAATTAACAAAATGTGTGACGATCTTATCACTAATCATTGTAGCATATCACGAATAATATGATTAGTGACATTTAAGTTGTCACTAATCATTTTTTTTTTTTTTTTTTTGTGTTACAATAAATTAAGTTGCCATGACATTTTATCACAAATATAGGATAAGTAATAATGGAACATGTCACTATAAATACTATCTAAGAAAATTAATAAAATTTGTGATAATTAATATTGTCATTAATTATAATTTGTAATAATTATTGGTATCATTAATTATAATTTATAATAATTATTGGTATCATTAATTATAATTTATGACAATTATTATTGTCATTAATTATACTTTTTCTGATAATTACTATTGTCATTAATTAAAAAATTAATGATACTAAATATTATAACAAATTATTTATTTTGTCACAATTATTATTGTCATTAATTACAATTTTGTGATAGTTATTGTTGTAATTAATTATAATTTTTATGACAATAAATGATTTCACTAATTAATTGATATATTTTGTGATAATTATTATTGTCATTAATTTTTCTTTTTTTGTGACAACCATTGAAATTCTCATGATATTTTAAGGAGTTTATTAAATTATTTATGACAATAATAATATTTAAGTGACAACTTATATATTTAGTCACAATGAAACTTGTCTCTAAAACTGTTTTTTGTGATAACATATTTATTGTAACAAATATCATATTATATGTCACAATTTTAATTGTCACATATTATCATTATTTTTAGCGACATGATATTAAGTGATAAAGTCATGATGATTTTTTATCGTCACTTAAATATTTTTTGTAATAATTTTCACTTATTTATAATAATTTTAACATCACAAAATGCATGATTTCTTTTAGTGTTTGGCATATAAAAGAAAAGAACCGAACAAAAAAAGAGACTTGAAAACTGTCCTATAAACTTAAACGAGACGCAAAGACCTTCTACACGGGCAGTTTCCATTTCATTCTTATAGTCTGCTATGGATGGAGACATATTAATATGTCATAACTAGCTGGAGTAGTTGGTGACATGATACTAGTTTATTAAGACAAATTATAAATTAATTAATGATAATTAAATATATCAATATTTTAATTATAATATATACCATATGATTTATATAGTCAATTATTATATTTTTCTTATAGAATAGTTATTGGATCAATGTGTTAATTATAATATGCATCCTATAATTTAGATAATTATTTATTATTTTCACAGTATGAAATAATTATTATTTAATATATCTTATCATTATTAGTTAATTCATATTCTGACGTGTTAAATTTACTCACTTTAGATTTTTTTTATGAGCAGTTTAATTTTTAAAAATAGAGTTAAGAAAGTTATTAATTTATTTTTTTACATATAAAAATTAATTTTTTTAGATTCATATTTCATCCATTAGCTTAATAATAAAAAAAAATCATTAGTCATTAAGTTAACAACTTAATGGTGGAATATCTGTATCATGAGCAATTTGAATATGACATCATCACCTTTAAAAAATTTCCAACGTAAAGTGGTTTCTTCTTCTTTTTTAATCTAAAATTTATTTAAATATTTATTTTTCTCTGTTTTTTTTATGATGTGTTATGAAATTTATTTGGGCAGTGGACACAGAAACCGTTGTATTTGAGAAGAATGAATTAGATATGATTTGGTTTTTCAGTGAATTGTACCCAACTGGGGAAGGTCTGTTTCTTCTAGTAAAATTTGGCATAATCTCACGATGCACATGGTCTTTTGTAGATGAAACTGCACAAATATATAGAGAAAAAGTTAAAAGATCCTTGGCCTTACCTAACAACCAACAAAATACAATACATCACACTTCACGTTAGCTATAAGAGTGAAAGTTAAATTGATCCAACCGTTCAAATCAAATTATAAAATCTATTATTTCATAATTTATTTAATTTTATTTAGTTTAAAAAATAGAATAAATCGAAAATTTATGATTTAAACTATATATATATATATATATTACCATTATTACAATAAAATATATTTGATTTTATATACAATCACATATTTTTTTAACTAAATATTAATTTAAAATTTTAAAAAATATCATCCATTAAAATTAACTAAAGGTAAATAAAAAAAAAATCTAATTTAAAAAAATATATAAATTTTGAATGTGCTAATTAATAGAATAGATAAATTTTAGATTATACAATATTAAATAATTTATAAAAAAAATATTTAATTTGAAACTGATAAATAAAAAATATTTAAATTGGATTAAATTGAATCGAAATTGACGATTTGATTATAATAATAATTTAATTTAATTTAAAAAAAATTTAAATAAAAAATATTAATTTAATTTGATAATAATTTTTCAAATCAATGAAACTTAACGGATGCGACACCCTAATTAGCTATGTATACATATATTGGATATGAATATTTGTGGTGTCTGATACATAGCCTTAAAAATTTATTTTCTTTTGGTTTGGTCGTACAATCTCGAATTTAAGTTTAATTAAAATAAAATGTTCATCCAATATATATTCAGAAAGAGAGACATTAAATGAGTATTCAATCAAATTCCATCAATAAACGATGGTTTTATTTTAAATCATTTAACATAATTATTTTATTAAAAGATTATTCAATATAATATTTCATTTGATATTTTGTGCAAATAATCATACACACTAAAACATATATCAAATTAAAAAATATAAAATCACTATTAACATGCATTATTTACATAAATTGTAATTATTAAATAAAAATAATACTGAAATTATTTAATTTATAACCATTAATCTTGTAAATATGATCGAAATGATCTATTTTTTTTTTTAAACTCAAATAAACTTTAAATAAAAAATAAAAAAAATCAAACTTAAGCGTCAAGGTATTCAGCTCACTTCAACGTGATTACAAACAAGGAAAGTACATTTCTGATAAGAAAATTTTGTAGGGTAAATTCAAAAGAAAAGAACAGAACAAAGAAAGACACTTGCAAACTGTCCTAGAAACCTAAACAAGACGCAAACACCTTCTTCTACACGGGGCTGTTTATGTTTATAGTCAGCTATGGATGGAGACATACTACCATGTCATAACTATAGCTGGAGTAGTTGGTGACTAGTTCAATTTTGGAAAATGGAGTTGAGAGGGTTATTTATTTCTTTTTTATATATATAAAAATCAATTTCTTTTAGTTCCACATTTCATCCGTCAAGTCAATAAAAAAAAAAAAATTGATTAGTCATTAAATTAATAATTTAGTAATTAAATATCTGTTTCACAATGTAAGAAATTAAAATTTGAAATTGATATCAACTTTAAAAAATTTTCAATGTAAACAAAAAATTTGATTCTTTGATTATAAGCTTTATTTTTTGTTTTAATATTAAATTGCATTAAGGCTTGTAAAAAAGTAAAAATCAACAAACAATACCATATCTTAAAAAGATCTCATTTTATAAGTATATAAAATTTTAATTTTGGATGAGACAAAGTAAAGTAAAATCTCTATAAATTAATAATGTAATAATGTTGGGACAAGTAAATTTTATTAATTAAAAGAAATATTAATTAATCGATAAATTAATAATTTATTAATTTAAAGAGTAATTACAATTCAATAAATAATATTTAATCAATTAAAATATTATTATAATTTATTAATTTTATAATCAATTTAATATGAATTAAATGAATTAAAAAAAATATGATAAATTAAATATGAATTAATTAAAATAAAAAAAAATATATAATATCAATTAAAAATAAATTAAATAAATATATGTATAAATTGAATATGAATTAAATTAAAGAAAAAAAAATGAGTATGATTGTTTAAATTTAAAATAGTTTTTATATGAATAACTTTAAAAAATTTCTTATATATTTTATAGGTACAATAATTTTTCATATAAAATATGTTAAAAAATCAATCATGTTATATAAAAGACATAAAATATTATATAAATATAATAAATAACATCCACATGCCATAAAAAGAATTGTAACAATGAACTTCTGACATATTTTATTTGAAAATTAGTTAAGCTACAATAATCAAATGAGCTCAAAATATCAACAATACTTCATAAATTTTTATTACAATTCGAGAGTTTAATCTCAAAACTTCTAAATATAATAAGAAAAATTAAAGATGTTATCTAACTAGATTTAAATTTTAAGAAAAAAATAAGTAACAATAAACTCATATTTTAATATAATAATATATTATATATACAATATTGATAAATTATTAATGACAAATTATTAATTTATAATATAAATAAGATAATATAATTATGTATGAATTTTAAAAAAAAATATTATTTTATTAATTTATTAAAATTATTAATTTAATACACTGATTCAAATCGAAACTGAAAAAAATTATTATATAATAGATGTTATTAATTTGTCGAGTATTAATTTATAGAAATTTTATTATACTAAACTAACACAGCATATTTGACTGATTCGCTGATTCTATGCTAATTAGATGCTAATTAACTTTTGTTTTCATCAATTAAGCTATACTTTGGTTTAAATTAAGGACAAAAGCCATTAGCCAATATAGCGTAGAAATTCGTAGTCAAACAGGACAGGGCAAGTCTTTAGAAAATTTTAACATTTTCACAGTAAGGCCCGGCCTACTAATAGCCCATAAGCCCACAGTTATAGTTTTGGGGCCGACTTATAATTTATTTGTCATAGCCAGAGGCCCGATTTAATGTTTCATGTAGGCGAAAGCGTAAAGAAGGCTTCTATTATTTCTGTTTTTAATTCTTTGTTAATTTAAAAGTAATTTGGATGCTAATTTAAGATTTTCACCTAAAATTGTTTTAAATAATATTAATTTAATTATTTGGTACCTTTGCCACAATTAAAAAAAAAAAAATTGGTCCCTTATCCATTAAAAAAATAAAAATATTATATCGTACTTTGAACGTTTTAATTTGAATTTTACCGAAAAATTAATATTAAAATAAAAATAAAATTACATTAGTCTTGCCATTTTATTTACGCTACCCCCTCCTCAACGGCAATAAGAATTTACTCCCCACTTATGCTGTTACACCCACCAAATTAATAAATAATAAATGTTAAATCACACTATTATCGCTACATCTGATCTTGCCACGTACCTGACTTGGCCCCACCAGTTAGTTGATTTACACTAAACGTGGCATCATCTGAACTAACTTGCTACTAGGATCTGTCAGATCATATTAAAAGAACGGAAAGACAGTGAAATACCGTACACGGCAATCACTGTCGATGACTACTCAGGCCGATCATTAACAGCGGCGACCACTGTTTTGATTGTATACACATTCACTATGAAGCGCGAACCTCTATGCTGTCATCGTTGTCGTTGTCCAGAGCGACGACGTCGTTCTGATCCTCAGTTGATGTTTGTGGCGAATTTCTAGAAGGAGAGGAAGATGGAGTATAGTACGGAGGCGAAGCACATGGTGTAGAAAACGGTGTCGTTTCATCCTTATCAATCACCGTAGCCATTGAAGCAACGGCAAGCTCTTCTAATTCTAAAGAAACGTTTCTCTTTTTCTTCTTATTCTTCTTATATTTCTTCTCTTCGTTTTCTGTAGAAGATAAATCAGTTTCCATTTCCTCTTTATCCTCTTCTTTTATAGTGAACAAGACTCTGGACGGTCCGTATAGTGCATGCCGTTTTAGTATCTCATCCACATCCACATCCACATCCACATCCACATCTGTAGGTGGCTGCGATGGAAGTGTCGGAGCAACCACTGCAGCGGCGCCTGTTGTTTCAGCATCAGGTTCAATGCGAGAGGCCTGATTTTTCCAACAGAAGTAGTGGAGTAGTTCTTTTGATGGTGTTGAATAAAACGATTCATCACCGAATTCCACGTCACCAGTAGCTAGGCTCCTACTCTGAAATCTTCTTCGGCGCCAGAGGACGTAGAGAATTTCGGCCACAAGCACCGCCAAAGAGACGACGAAAACAACCGTCAACGCCGTGCATATGTTATATAACGTGTTCATAGCTAACAAGCACACACCACACTAGTAATAATAATTTTTACATAATAAATCAATAATAACAAAATAAGAAACCATTCCTATGTTAAAAAAAAAAATGAAGTAGTTTTCAAGCTTCGTTTTATTGTTTACCGGTATATCTCCCAGTGGAAGCAGAAAAGCAACGAAGAATGGTGGTGAGTGGGACCTGGAAAAACAAGTTGCCAGTGATGGAAATGAATTAGAGGTCTCGGTACTGGAGTAAAGAGAAAAGAAATGTTGTTGGGTTGTTTGTTTTCTTGGAAACGTGAACTGAGAAGGAAAAGAAAAGGAAAGGGGAGGCGAGCGAGGAAGAAAATCATCGCTTTTTGCACCGAAAAATTAATTGCTAATTTTAGGGGATCAGTATGGTAGCGACTACTAGCTTCTCTTTTATTATTATTATTATTATTACTATTATTATTTAAAAGTGATTAAATATAAATTAAATAAATAGAATTTTAATATATTATTTTACTATTAAAAATTATAATTAAATATAATTATATTAAAATTTTCACTTATTTTATTTAATTTTACGGATGATATTGATTTGATTTAATAAATTTAAAAAAATATTATTATATCAAACTTATTTCTTAAATTTGAAAATTCTCAAATTCAATTAAAATAAATTACCATTATAACCAATCATGAGTTTAATTCAGTTTGAATATTTTTTATTTATTAGTGTCAAATTAATTTTTTTTATAAATTTTTTATTATTATAAATTTAGAGAAAATACCGATATAATATAGATAATAAAAAAATTTTAAAAATAATTTAATATTATATAACACAAAATTTTCCTATTTCATTAATTAACATATTTATATTTTTCTCAAAAATTATATTTTTTTATTTATTTATAGTTAATTTTCATAGATAGTTATTTTTTAAATTTTAAATTAATATTAGATTAAAAAAATATATGATTATACATAAAATAAAATTAAATATATTTAATTGTAATAATAATAATAATAATAATATATATATATATAACTTCAATTTAAAATTGAAAAAATTTCGAATTATAAATTAAATTAAAATTTTAATTTATTTTATTTTTTAAATTAAATTAAATTGTGAAACTACCAATTTTGATTTAATTTAATTTAATTTAATTAGTTTAATATGATTGACTTCCATCTCTATCAATCTTATTTTAAAATTAAAATATTTATTTTTTATTTAAAATGATTATTTTTTAATTAAATTTTATCCCAATGTTTATATGAATTATGCTCCACAAGATAAAGATGTATCAAAAATTAAAAATGTGGGATTTTTAGATGGGTGAGTTGGTGGCCTCATAAAAACATTCAATAATTAGCAATTAAAGGTACTTTCATAGAATAAAATTAAATAAAGAAAAACAGACAGGTGACATAGCCGCTATAATTAATTACTATTAATATTTTAATTTATTACAATTTTATGAAAATAAGGATGGGGTTTGCTTTCTTAGGATTTTGAGATAAAACTGAGAAGGGACCCATCGAAAAGTAAACGGTCTTCGTCATTTTGGTTAAATGTCTCAATAGAACAAGTTAATCTCGTGATTGTTGCCTTAAATCGGATCTCTTTGTCGTTGTCCCGACTACACCGTCTACTATACTTAAGAAAATAAAATTTGAAATCAAACTTTATTATTAATATTGTTTTAGCTATTATAAAATTTCAATTATCTCATTAAATTAATTTCAATCTGAAATATATATTTTTTAAAAATCTTTTACTGTCTAGTTGTGATATTAAAATTCAACTAAATTTTTTTTTTTTTTTTTAATTTTGAGTAGAAATAATATTTGGGTTATTAGTAAAACATATAATAAGAATATTCAATCTGCAAAAACATTTTTTTTTATATTTGTAATATTAAATCAATGAAATAACTAAAAGAAAAAAGTCAATTTTTGTGGTTGTTACTAACTGTTAGCTAGCTAGCCACCAACAGGTTTTGATAAATGAACTAACAACAACGAGTGTGCCTCTTTTGTGGATATATATATATTTTTATATAAATTTAACCTTAAGAATTAATCTGATTTATAAATTTTTTTATTAATCAAATTTGATTTTGAAATCAATTAATTTTTAATTATATTTATCCTCAACTGTTAAAATGTACTTTTCAATTCATTTAAAGAGAAGATTTAACGAAATAACATATAAACAGTTTAATAAATATATGATTAATTAAAAAAAGTAAAAATAATTTTTCATTAAAAAATCATTTTTTTATTCTTTCTATGAAGGCCAAACCTTAAGAAAAAAAATTATATCTCCATGGATTATTATCATCATTTCTTGTGTGCTCTTGTAAAACTTACAAACCCTAGATTCACAAGTACATTTACAGAGAGAACAAAGAGTAAAGTGGACTGAATATTTCTCTCTCTTTAAATTAGAGGTGAAAGTCAATAATCGAAACTAAATCGAATAAATTAAATTAAAATTAATATTTTCATAATTATTTGATTTGAATTTGAATTGAAAATAGAGTAAATTAAAAATTCAATTTAATTTGTAATTTGAAATTTTTTTTCTCAGTTTCAAACCGAAATTATACATATAATTTTTTTATTATTATAATTAAATATATTTAATTTTATTTTATATATAATCATATTTTTTAACCTAATATTAATTTAAAATTTTTAAAAAATACTAATATTCATGAAAATTAAGTAAAGATAAATAAAAAAGAGTATTATTTTTGAGGAAAAAAAATATGTGTTTTGGGAGTGTTAATTAATGAAGTAAATAAATTTTGCGTTGTATATTGAATTATTTTTAAAATTTTTTTATTATCGATATTTTTTTTAATTTATAATAAAATAATAATGATTTATAAAAAAATCTTTTAATTTAAAACTGAACTCAAACTAACAGTTTAATTATAATGATAATTTGATTTGATTCAAACAAAAATTTATACTGAAAAATTAATTTAATTTGATAACAACCTTTTAAACTGCATCGATCCAAGCCCTGCCTCAAATGATAGGAAGAGAAGAAACTGCTTTATATATAACTTGATTTCAGCTAAGCAAAATAAGGATAAAAGTGTCATTTAACCAATGAATTAATATAAAAATACAACTGACATAGCGGAAACTTTCTAAAAATCTGTTGATTCTAGATGAATATTAAACTAATAAGTATCAAAGCTTGTTAATTCAAAAAAATATTGAAAATTAAAAAAAATAACTTTCACACAAGAATGTTATTTTAATTCAAATCAAAAACTGTCTCAACTCTAAGATTTGTATATCTATATATAAGAAATAACTTTTAGAAAATCCTAAAAACTTAATATGGTAATTTATTCTCAAAAGGAAACAAATCACCAGATTTACATAAATAAGAAAATAAATCAAAACTAATTTAAATAGAGAAATAAATTAAAATTAATATGATATCTTAAATAGCGCATAAAAATAAATTTTCTATCAAAAGTAATTAAAGAAAATAAAAATACCAAAAATATACAAATATAAATATGGAAAATACCAAATTTAGTTGGTCTCCATCATTCTCTCTTGGGTAGAGAAAATTCGACCTCAAATTTAAATAATATCATCATAAAAAAAAATTTAGAAAAATGAATTATATATTAAACACATATGTTTATAAAATAATTATCAAGAATGTGAAATTTTTCAATTTTTCTTATGGTTTTCATTCAATATGTCCAATGACTTTCAATTAAATTGTTTTTTTATGAATTGAAAACCATATGTGGTAGAAAAATTAATTAAGAATAAATCTTCATAATAATATTTTTTTATTATTGTGAATTAGTGTTGTAATCTGTTGCGATTCTCCGATATTATGATGATTCTCAATAGATGATGAAACTATAGTTGTAGATAATAATATTTTTTCATCAGAATAATTATCAAATACTGTAGGTAAATCTCAATTGATATTTGACATTATTTATGAGACATGACGAATAAATATTTAATATCTTAAAAGATCATTCATCCGTTGGGTTAACTGTTTCATCATTTGTGTCATACGTTCCTTTATATAATTTATGATATGTTAAACCATCTGAATTGTTGCGTTGTGGTAATAAAACCTGCTCTATAGGTACAGTATGATTTCCTCTTCTTGATGGCATGATTTTCAAGAAACGAACGTAAATTCTGACATTAACTGAAGTAGCGCTTAAAAATAAATTTCTTATAAAAAATAATAAAAATAAAAAATATACAAATTCAAATATAAAAAATACTAAATCTTATTCTCAAAGCGAACAAAACTAATCATAATACTTACAAAAAGAAAACTGTAATTTACAGCTCTTAAAAAAAAAATATTGTGAGCTGAAATTGTCTTTCTTATTCTAAACAATAAATATTTAGATGAGGATGTTGGCAAGTTAGGGGCCAACCAAAAATTATTCAATTTTTAAGTGACTAAAATTTTCATTTATATAACTAAATCAAAATCACTTAATATTCTCATTGACCATCATTAAATTGTTACGTTCTTGTGAATTAGTTTCCATATGTCTTTTTCTCAGTGATTGCAAATTCATTATAGAGAATTTTATTTTCCTTGGCCTTGTTCATGATTATTTGTTAGGGCAAATTTTATTTACTTTGGAAATTAAAAATGGATATCTTTCTACTTCAAGTTCTTAATTGTTTTTATTTAACAAGATATTTGATTAACCAAATAATTATTGAATGTACATAATTATATATTTTATAATTTATGAAATATGTTTACTTTTTTAAAACATAAAAATAATTGAATGAAATGAAAAATAATTGAAGGAAGAAGAATGAGAAATTAAACGTGGGAATAGATTTCATACTGATTAAATATAAGATATTAAATGAGTTTATATATAATTAGATTCTCTAATTTCAATAGCTAGTTTTTGAGATTGACACTCCCATAACTATATAAATTTCAATATTTATAACATGATAAACTCAAATAAGTTATAATGACAACTTGGTATTTAACATACTTAATAAATAAATATTTTTCATATATTATTTATAATCATTCTATATATATATTGTATTTTTAATTTAGAAAATATATTATAATGGTAAATATATAGATGTGTTATAGTTATAATTTTGCATATTAAAAAACTTAAAATTCATGATTACTAAAAGATTTGTTGACAAAAAATTCAAGTTAAATAAATCATATTATAAACTGAATTTTGGTTTATTAACAACAAATAAAACTAAGAAATTAAATTAACCAACAATAAATATAATAAAATATTTAATTACTCATGGACCAGTTATTATTTGTCAATACTTTTTTTTTTTCAAAAAAAATGTTTTACAATTTGGTCTACCAATTATGATTAAATTCTTGTTTTATAAAATTTCGGGCTAGCCTACAAAATAAATTTTGGGCCAAAATAGTTCCTTGAAAATGTATATTTGGTCCATTTCCCCTGGCCCAATTCCAAAGCCCTTTATAAGCACTACTTTATGAGTTGCCAACCCATGCGAGTCATTCTTGGAGGGTAAACTCTTGCTATGCCCTATCAATTAAGGTTAGTATTGTTTGATAAAAAAAACTCATTCTTTTTAAAATAAATATTGATGAAAAAAAAATAAATCAAATAATAAATTTATATAATTGTTAACAATTAGCAATTAATTGTTAATAATTGGCAATTAATAATTGGAGAGATCAAATATTAATAATTGTAAATTTTAATTATAATTTTAAACAGTTTCCTATTAAATTTTAGAATGTTACTAGTTGATTTTTTTTTTAATTATTAACAATTAAATTTTAAAATATTGTTCCAATAGATAAATTTATCAAACACTTCTAATTAGAGATTGATAATCCAAATATCAATTATTGGTTCAACATATTCTCAATGAATAATTTGGATAAATTAATAAGATAATATTTTTAAAAATATTATTATATAATTATATGATCTCGTTTATATTATAAATTAATAATTTATCCATATCATACATATAATATATATTTTATAATATGTATTTTATTAAAATATAATTCTAAAGATTATTTAAAATTTAAGTAATTATACTCATTTGCTTTTTGTTCATTTCATTTAATTCATATTCAATTTATCACATTTTTTTTTTAATTCATATAGTTTACATTTAATTTATCACATATATATTTTTATTTTATTTCAATTAATTCATATTCAATTGATCATATATTTTTTATTTAATTTATATTAAATTAATTATAAAATTAATAAAATATAATAAATTTTTAATTGATTAAATATATATTTATTGAATTGTTAATAATTTCTTTAAATTAATAATTTATCGATTAATTAATATATTTTTTAATTAATAAAATTGATGAGTTTCAAGGATACTAATTTATAAAGATTTACTATATATATCTTAGCCTAACTGAAATTAATCAGGACATGCAAATTAAAGTTGTACCATATATATATTTGAGTTTTGGACTTTGGGTGTGGTAGATGCAACAATGCTCTATCTCACTAACTTGAATTCACAATCAGAAATTAAATTTATAATACTTTATATTAAAATACAAATATATATTTTAGTTAATGCTTAAAACAGGAATTAATTAAAAAATAATAATAATAAATGACAGTTAGGGTTTAGTACTTCATGCACAATGGGAATAAAAAAAAAAAAAAAAAATTCAATAAATAAAGGATTGCCACATGTTGAAAAGTTGATCTCTCTCTAATTGAAAATAGGAATGCTTTAAGAAAATGACCCATCAATCATGAAAAGCAGCAACCATATATATGATTCTGATCTCCAACTCCAAAATCAAATCATCACTCACTCACGTTCTACTCTAGTTTAAAATTCGCGTGTGCTTCCTCTCTTATCTCTTTTTGACCAAGTCGTCTTCTTCCTTTCCTCCTACAGAATCAGATACTCCTAATTAATCATACTTAATTTTATTGATTTTTATACATTTTTTTTAAGAGTATATGACAAGTGAAAGTCTTGAAATGAGAGTTTTTACTAATTTTATTATCATTATTAAAAGGAAATGCAATCTCTTATTGTATATTTTATAATTCGTCCCAACTGATACTAGAACCCTAAATTTTTTAGTTTTAGATATGAACTCTAATAATATTGAATCAAACATTTATTAGTTTTATTATTACGAATCATTTAATCACTTGTAAATTAAAACGAAAAAAAAAAAATACAAAGAATCACAATAAACATGGTGGCATGGTCCTGCTTGGCGTGGGTCTATTCTCACATATAAATATGTAACTGAAACAGCAGCAGATGAAGTACTCACTCATACTCTCTCCTTGGATCCCTCACTCATCACTTTCAAATGATAAATCCATAAAAGCAACATATATAAACCCAAAAAGAGAGAAAAAGAGGGTCATGATTCATTTTTCAATAACTCGAATATATAGATTGTAATAAGCACCTTTCAGATCCCAGATTTCCCTTACTTTCATGCAAAATCAATAAAGGAAAAAAAAAAAACCATTTTACTCATATATATAATATATATATATATATATGGAGAGAGAGAGAGAGAGAGTCGTAAAAGAAAAAAAAAAAAAATGAAAATAAAAAGAAAGAATAGACAGTGACCTAATGCAAAAGAGCCATTTGTTAGCTTCCCTTTTCTTAAAGTCTGCAAAAGGGGTCTTAAGGTGTGTGGAAATTTTGTCTCCATGCTTATGTTGTCTTTTGTAGATGCCAAACATTATATCCTTCTTTTTTGGTGGGATTTTAATTTCTTTCTTTCTTTGGAAGGGGAAACAATTCTCTATTAATTAGTTACCTTTGGTATAATATATATTCATTCGAAAAATTGTTCATTACAACCAATGTATATACACGTATATTTGAATTCTCACATTTACTTGAAACTCGTCTTTCATAATTTCATATGATCACAATTGCACTCAATAATTTCTCGTATAATTTTCACTGTTTCCATTTTATATAATTCTGTCTTGTGCTCAGAGAACACTATAAAAGGTGTACATTGATTAGAACTAAAAGGAATTTCATAAGTTTCTTTTATGCTTTTGTTTGGTTCTGAAGAATATTTGTGATATATATTCAAGATTCCATTTCTTTATAATTATTTTCCTACTCACATCCAAACCAATTGCAGGGAAAAGTGGTGTACACGTGTTCATTGAGTTTCAGATATAATCAGAATGAGATAAGAAGCTACAAAACCAATCTTTTCCTGGGAACCAAACAACTTATTCGTCCATATATATATATATATATATATATAGACTAAAATAATTTTGAATCATCTTGGCTACCCAAAAACTATGACTAGCTTGACATATAGAGGCTCACTTCCATATTAATATTGCAGACATCAATATAATATTATAATTATCTCCACAATCCGGCAAGCTCCAGTGACCAATTGCTCGTCTTCAAATGATTTAACATATAGGTATAGATACAACCACTAGAAAGACCATCAGAATCATGGCATCCATTAGTCACTTCATTTTGATTCTAAATAGATCTGATTTGTCATTATTGGGGATTGAATTTGAACTAGATTCAGCAAATATTGTTTCATGGATTAATGTGGGTCTGTATATGTAGCAGACTGGCCTTGGTCCTTGAAAAATGTTTTGAACGTCTTCAAAAGAATATTAACTTTTCTGCATGCCTAATGCGCCCATCCATTTTGCTCTAGGGTTAGGGACTATCATGATTTGGGAAAATTATTGTTGCATTAAGTATATTAAAATATAGTGTACCGATGCATTCTTCACTCACAATTCACAAATGTATGAAACTCATTTGAATTTATAAAAAAGGATCTTATATTTATATAAGTATGAGTATATTGTATCAGATATATTAAGTAATTCGCTCAGAATCTGAAATTTTTTATACTAAATAAACACTCAATCATTAAAATATTAGTTAACATAGCACTTGATCAAATTCTACATATTTGAAGGAACATCATATCCATTAATAAAAAATTTAAAATTTCAATTAAGAGGAATATATATATATAATTAACTGATAATAATGGAATAAAGAAATTAAAAAATTGCCAAAACAAATATACCTTCATATATTTTCATATTAGAAATTTAAAAACTTTGTAAAGAAAGAAAGGAAGGGCCATACACAGATCTGATTTAAAAAAAAAAAAAAAGAAACCACCATTATTTGAAGAAGAAAAGGAAACAAATATATATATAGAAAAGATTAAAAACATATCTTGAGAAAGATTTATGATTAGAGAGTTGGCAAAAAGTTATTTAGGTATTTTCAATTTTTGGTGGGTATGAAAAAAGGTTTCCAAAGTAAACAAAATGGCTCTTAAAGAAGGAGAAAGGAAAAGATAACAGAAAAGAAATAAAGAAACTAAAGATGAACAAGGCCATATTGGCTTACATTAAAGAAGAATTTAATGTGGCTGCCTTAATGAGTATGTCTCTTATTCCATCAAGCTTATGACTCAAGTTTTGGCCTAGTGGATCCCTTAAAGTGATGTATTCCCCTTTTTTTTATATATTATTATTATTATTATTATTATTATTGATTATCTGTGCACTAAATGTAATATAATATCACCCACTAAAATTTAAGTTAATTTTATGTACAATACTAGGTTGTATAAATTAAACTCAATAAATTAATAATTTTTATTATATAATAATTTTTTAAATTTGATGTGAATTAATAGGTTAAATTAATAATTTTAATAAATTAATAAGATAATATTTTTTTTAAAATTCTTATATTATTATATGGTTTCATTCATATTATAAATAATAATTTATCAATATTATTCATATAATAAACTATAATAATTTATTAAAATATGACTTTAAAAATAATTTTAATTTATGTAATTGTACTTGCTTTTTTTCATTTTATTTAATTTATATTCAATTTATCACATATTTTCCGTTTAATTCACTTACTTTATATTGAATTAATCACATTTTTTTTTTTACTTATAATTAATTCATATTTAATTTATCATTTTTTTTTTCAATTCATATTAAATTTATTAAAAAATTACTAAAATATAATGAATTTTTAGTTGATTAAATATATATTTATTGAATTGTAAATAATATTTTTAAATTAATAAATTATTAATTTATCAATTAATTAATATTTTTTTAATTAATAAAATTCATGAGTTTCAACAATATTAATTTATTAATATAAGATGCATTATTTCTTATTACAGTGCCTCCAATAATTTTTGTATTATTATTATCCCTATATTGAGACAAATGCTAACTAGACATAGGGCTCCACTATATAACAAATTTCTTTTTTTTTTTTGGTTTAAAAAAAGAAGGGAAACATTGAGTGGTAAGGTTTTTGTTTTTGTTTTTCCTTTATATCAAATCTTCATATATATATATATATAAAAAAGAGTTCATATGAGCAAAGTAATACAAAGCTTAACTAAACTTGGATAGGAATAAAATCAATTCAAGTTAGGGTGAATTATTCTTTTTCCCCTGAGTTTAGGTCTAAATCATTAGTCCGCTTCTTATCATTTTTTTTTAAATTATAATACATTAATACTTAGCTCTTTATATTTTATTTTTATTAACAATTTAGTTTCACTTGTCAAAAATATTGTTATTTCAAATTTAAAAAAATATAAGTGGACGTAACAATTTAAATTTTATCAATAAAATTAATATTAAAAAAAATTAAAAAAATAGGAGAATTATCAATAAGTACTGTATATACTAAAATATTAACATATAGTGCACTTTGCATGCACAAATAAACATATGTACATGATTTTATAAGACTGAATTTCATATTTATGTGAATGGAAATGCATTGCATCCAGAATATAGAATAATTTTCCAAAAAAAAATAAAAAATATTAAGATATTGTGTTCAACTTCTAAATATCTTATCCCCCATGATGAAATTCAATCTTAATATCAATCCCAATCTCTTTCTCCCACCACAATTATCACCATTCACCACACTTAAGGATCAGATCCACAAATGATCCAATCTTGATCATTTTTAGAAAGAACTATGAAAATCTCTTCTGTCTTTTCTTTGCTCTCTCTGCAATTAGCTACATTTGCATTAATTTCTTTGTCGTTCTTGACCCAATATATTGAAACCCTATACTTTTTATATGTACATATGTCACGATTAAAACTCATGCTTTTCCTTGTCATTCTTCGGATCCCTTGTTTTTCTAATGCTTAAAGTCAATTCGCAGTTTAAAAAGGAAATTTCGTTTTATTTTGTGTTTTGACACGCACAAAATCAAATGAACTATTGTAAATTCAAGATTTGATTAGGTGGAGTTGATGGCCTCTTTCACTCGTGAACTAAAATTTCGCATTTTTGGAGTTCCGATGGAGTGTAATGATTAAAATTCATTTCATATCTCTTTACTTTATTTCTAGTCATATATCGATATTTATGAAATATATCAAAATCAAATAAATTTCATAAAAAATCAATTAAATGTCAAGTAAAATATAATAATATTTCGAAAAATTTTGGAAAACAAAAACATAATTTAAAAGTTTTGATTTGAAATTTGACACATTATTATGAAAAATCTCACAAATTAATAAAAAATCATCAAATAGTGAAATGCATATTCATTGATATTAGATGTGTCTTTGCCGATATAATAAATATAATCATCAACGTATGACTTAGGATGAATATTGTTCTTAACTAATAAATTATTATCAAAATCTTTCAACAGGTGAAATAAATAATTTTTAACCATACAGTGTTATTAAGAATATTATTATAGTATGGTTAATTCATTGCTTTTATAGTTTTATAAAATAATAATTATTTTCATATCATATTAATTATAAAAAATATTATAATATTTAAATTCATTAAATATGAAGTCATCAACTTTATTATTTGTGTTATTATATTAAATTCTTAATTTCAGACATACTTAATAAATATATTTTTTTTCATATTTTAATCTACAACTACTCTTCCTAATCTTTCATAACATTTTTTAAAATTTTATTTAATATTTAGATATTAAATTTCACATTTTTTTAATCGATATTGATACTTTTTCGATATTGATATCGATATTTGTATTTTAAAACCTTGATAGGATATCAATATTTAACTCTTGCTTTCACTTATATCATTATTGGGCTTTAGTTTAATAGAAATTGAAAGAAAGGAATTTAACTGAGCTGACATGAGATAAATGAAATTTATTTAACTTGATTGAGATTATTTGATGGGTTATTATTTATTATTTTGCTTATACACGCAGTGATATGATATTATGAGTCAATTTTTACATACCGTTCCATCTCTTTAATTTTGTTAAAAACTACTCATCCATGTTAATATTAAACGATTTATAAATTAAAAAAAAAAAATCCTTTTTTATAATGTGATTTGTAAAATCGAATACAAATCAATAAAAAAAGCAAATTAGGCTAACTCTCACCAATTAGACTAACTTTTAGGATTAATTGATAATTATTTGACTGACTTGGGTTGGGTTTTCTACCAAGCAACGCAAAGACACATGTCATTTTAGTATATTTTTTCTATTTATAGTACCACATTAGATGACATAAAACACAATGTTTGTCTTTTAAAAAAAAAATTTAATAAACACAATGTTTGTCTGTGTATATATAGTATTTAATTCTCAATTGCAAGTTGATTGTCATTAATTTTTTCTTTAAATATAAATTTTAATATTTTATTCTTTTTTTTGGAATAAAATATAATTTTAACCCTGCCCGTTTAGTCCTATAAGCACATTGACTCTTAATATTTTTCGAGATATAATTTTGACCCTAACGTTATTAAAACCTATAATTCTAGCATTTTTGACCGTTGACTTCTGTCCCTGAGTCCTACAAAAATTAAAAAGTAATTGGCAAATTATAATTTAGTCCTTAAAATTTTATTTATTTATAAAAAATATTTTTTTAAATTAAATATATATATAAAAAAATAAATTAATAACTAAATAAAAATTAATTATTTTATTTAATTAAAATTAAAATAAATATCATTTTTAATTTAAAATTACTTTTTATTAAATTAAAATAATTAATTTTTATTTTACTGTTTAATTTTCTAAAATTAAAATAAATAAATTTTTTTTTAATTATTTAATTTATTTTCTTATTTTTATAAAATTTGAAAATTATTTTTATATTTAATCAAAATATCGTCAATTTCTCATATTTTTTTTATATATTTTCTTATTTTTTATTTAATAATTAAAATTAGAATATTTAAAAATATATGTAAATAATTTTATGCGTAAAATATTCATACATAATTTTATTTATTGATTTATTATATATTTTAATTTAAAATTAATATAAATTAATTTGTATTTGATTAAATAATTAATTTTTAAAAGTAATTTATTTTCTTATTTTTTATAGATTTTTTTAAATAAAATTATTTTTTGCATATTTAATAAAATAAAATAATTTTATTTTAATATACAAAAATATTTTTTAATCAAATATATAAAAAATAAGAAAATAAATTAAATAATTAAATAAAAAATAATTATTTTAATTAAATAAAAATAATATTATTTATTTTGATTTTAATTAAAATATATATAAAATAAATAAATAAAAATATAATATATGAATATTATATATAAAATTATTCATATATATTTTTTAATATTTTAATTTTAATTAAATAAGAAAGTAAGAATATATATATACATAAAAGATGATATTTAGGGATGAGAGTATTTAAAAAAAGAAGTGTAATTAATTTTTATATTTTAATTTCGTCGATAAATTTGATCATTCGTTTACTTTTTTTTATTTTTTTATTAAATTTTAGTAAAATAACTAAAAATTTCTCATATATATATATAAGAAAAAAATATATTTTAATTTTAATTGAATAAAAAAAATTTAATTAAACATATAAAAATAATTTCTAAATATATAAAATTAGAAAATAGATTAAATAATTAAAAAATAAATTTTATTTATTTTAATTTTAAAAAAATATTGTTAAATAAAAATTAATTATTGTAATTTAATAAAAAATAATTTTAAATTAAAAATAATATTTTTTTAATTTTAAATAAATAAAATAATTAATTTTTATTTAATTATTATTTTATTTTATTTTTTATATATTTAATTAAAAAATATTTTTTTAAATAAATAAACTTTTAAAAATTAAATTATAATTTATCAATTACCTTTAATTTTTATAAAGTTGATAAACTTCATAGAAGTAAGAAAAAATTATATAAAAAAAATATTAAAAGTCAAATATATTGTCCAGCCTAAACAATTGAGTCAAACTTGTAGAATATTCCTTTTATACATATATAGTAATTTTCAGTAGTGGGTATTTGTTCAGGAGCTCAACTCGGGAAATTTTTGCTTCTTCAAATCCATTTTTTGCCAGTCTGCCATGATGCTGAGATGGAATAGAAAGAGATCTCATTTTCCTTTGGTAGCATTTGTGTTGCTTGTCTTTATTGGTTGTTCAATTCTTTATAATGAAAGTAGCATTCAACACATTCAAGATGACCCAGATCATGTTCCTTACAAACGAGAATCAACTTCTACTTACATTAAACCAAATATTTTTACCCACTCCAAGCGAACTCCAGGTATCTTCTTCTTCTTCTTTTTTTCCAGGGATTTCTTGGGTCTAATCTTTAATATGTACTTCATTATTTAATCTTTATTATGTATTTCACTTTCTTTTATTATATCTCTGCTTTCTGTGGTATTTTTTTCGAGTTTTGTAGATTCTTGAAATTCTAGTTTTAGGATATAACCTTTTCTTTTTTTGCTATTTTGGGATTTCAGAGTTTTTGGATAGGTTTGTTGGTTGCAACTCAACTAGGGAGTACAGTGGAAAGAAAATCCAGTGGGTTGACTCGAAAACGAAATTGGGTCGCCGGAGAGAGAGTTTGGAGAGCTGTGATGTGTTCTCGGGCAAATGGGTATTTGATAATAAATCATATCCTCTTTATAATGAGTCGGATTGTCCGTACATGTCGGACCAATTGGCATGTCACAAGCATGGAAGGTCTGATTTGGGATACCTGTACTGGAGATGGCAACCTCATAATTGCAATTTGAAGAGGTATTTATTTTATCTTTATTTAATTTACTCACATTTTTTTATATATAAGAAATCCTTTTGATCTATGAGCATTGAATTTTTATTAGCGTCTATTTGGCTATGTTTGGTCTTCTGAATTGAAATTTTTGTGGAAGTTAATGCATTAGCACTATATGATACTCAGCTTTTATAAACTATGGGGTTTTTTATGTTAAATGGGACTGGATTAATTGTCCTTTCTTTTGTTATTTTTTGGTGCTATAGATGGAATGCGACTGAAATGTGGGAAAAATTGAGAGGGAAGAGACTGATGTTTGTAGGGGATTCATTAAATAGAGGGCAATGGATATCAATAGTGTGTTTGTTACAGTCAGTGATTCCAGCAGATAAGAGATCTATGTCACCAAATGCTCCTCTTACCATTTTCAGAGCAGAGGTAAGCAAAAACACTAATAGTATAAATCATAAACCCTGTGCAATCATTTAAAGGAAATGCATTTGCAATGTATTTCTTCACTACATTTTTGAAGAAATGCTTAGAGTAGTCAATAAATCTAAAAATCTTTTCTTTGTTGTTTTGTGTTGATGTCATTTGCAGGAATACAATGCTACTGTGGAATTTCTCTGGGCTCCACTTCTCGTTGATTCTAATTCTGATGACCCTGTGAATCACAGATTGAGCGAGCGAATAATCCGTCCAGATTCTATTCTAAAGCATTCTGAAAAGTGGGAGCATGCTGATATACTAGTGTTCAACTCATATTTGTGGTGGAGACAGGGCCCTGTTAAGCTATTGTGGGTACAATTCCGTTCAGGTTTCTTTTTTAGGATAAATGAGTTGTAACAAAGTAATTAAAATATCATGAATTGGTGTTTTAATCACACCTTGAAAACTTTTGCAGATGGAGTGATGAAGAAAATGGGGCTTGTGAAGAATTAGATGGATTAGGAGCTATGGAGTTGGCCATGGAGGCCTGGGCAGACTGGGTCGCTTCTAAGGCCAATTCTCATGAGAAACAGATCTTCTTTGTTACAATGTCTCCAACACACCTCTGGTGAGTTTGAACCCTGTGGGATGATAAATCTCAAATTGCCGTTGTTCATATATGCTATCTTCATAGTACACTCCTTGACCCTAAAATATATAGGCTTAAGATTTAAACAGGGAACCAATTACAACTGGTCATATGATTCTAGCCAATCATAAGATAATTTTGATGATCCCTTGTTATTGGCTTGACTTCATCATAAAACTTTTAGCTACATGGTTGGTTCTATCACAGATCACCACTTGCTTGCTGTTATACATTTAAATAGAAGAGTTTATCTTAGTTTTTCAGTTTGGTTTTAACTTGCAAGTTAATGAATGAGGATGCACTTATGATATGCTGATTCAGATTTTCATTATAAGTTCTTATTAGGCATGCACCTGTTAGATTACTCTTTCCCATTATCTATTTTCTTAATTTTAGAAGATCATACTTTTTGCCTGAATACAAGAGGCTTTTCAAATCCATCTTCTTCTAATTATTAATTGCCAGCTTTAAGCAATAAATAGTTGAATGAATCTTTTCTCTTTCTGCAACCTATTGTCTTGTATTCTAAGCATTTAGATATTCATTGGTTTATCTGTTTCATGGGAACATAGAAACATGAAACGAATTTGGAAGATTAACCTTTCATTTCTATCAATCTCAAATGCATCCGTGGAGACATCTATGTGGACTACTAATCAGAATATCTGTCTGACATGACAAGAAAAATGAAATAAAACTATAGGAATGTCTTACCCTTTTGTAATTCACGACTGCCAAGCTTCTATCACGTCAACTGTTAAGTAGAATTCGCTCCTAAAGGCTAAGCCTTTAGAGGAGAGAGACAAAGGCCTTATCTATCATATCAAGTTCCTCATATAACTGATGTGGGCATTGGATCATAGCACCAATAGCCATAAAAGGATGCTTCCCCTAGGCTTCTGGATCTGGTAGCTTGTCTTCACCACTTTGTGAATCCATTGGCAATTGCCTCATCGTGTTTTTATTAAACTAAAACTATTTTCATAATTCAGGAGCCGGGAGTGGGAGCCTGGAAGTGAAGGAAATTGCTATGATGAGAAGACTCATATTGACTGGGAGGGCTATTGGGGAAGTGGTTCCGACTTGCCTACAATGCGCATGGTAGAAAGGGTCCTCACAAGATTGGGTTCAAAGGTTTCTGTTCTCAATATTACTCAGTTATCAGAGTATCGCAAAGACGGCCATCCTTCCATCTACCGAAAATTCTGGGAAACACCGAGTCCTAAACAGTTGTCAAATCCTACAACTTACTCTGATTGCATACATTGGTGCTTACCTGGCATACCTGATGTATGGAATGAATTACTATTCCATTTTTTGTAAAGCAAATTTTCCCTTACAAGGTTTTAGCAGTTTCAAATACCAACAGGAAGGAATTTTAGTGAAGCTCGTGTATTCCTAGAAGCATATGGCAAACTGCTACTTAAAATTCTTGATTCTTTAGAAGAGAAATGAATGCAAAGAACAGATGAGATCCTTGTGGAGTGATTAGCCAAGCAAAAGTTTCAAACCTGTACTTGTATTGATTGTGTAATATTTGTAGAGTGGCATATACACAACAAAATTTTTTGAATGGATTCAACCCTGATATGTATTGGGATCGCATAGCAGAACAAGTGCATATTTCTGGCTTCTTTTGGATTGTGTAGTGAAATTTCAGGTGAATATCAAGGTCAGTTTGCAATTTGGCCCTATACATGGAGACATTACCCCCAAGAACTCTAGTGCCTGATGGTGTAAAAATGATAATGTTTAATGCTGAAAGAATATTATAAAAATATAAAGCCGCTATGCATGCAAGAGAAAATTTTCATATACAAGGATGGGGTCAGTATTGAACAAGAACACAAGTATTCGATTTTCCCTTTACTAACTGTTCTAAGTTGAATTATGGTAAGTTGATAACTTTCTTTTCTTTTATAAGAGCTTTCTACTCAAAAGTAACTATAGTCTGCATGAGAGAGGACCTGAACCCGATGCACCTTTTTTAGCTTTGGTTGCCAAAATCTTTTTCCTTTTTTTTTCTTCAATTTGAACTTGAAAATGACAATGAAAGTGAGAGATTAAGATCATATCCTTCATGTCCAAGGCAGCACTCTTCAATTGATGAACCTGATGGTATTGCTGAACTCACAAAGTAGTTGCTTTTATAACAATCATATCTTCTGGCTGAGCATAATAGGAGCTGGAGTTGGCCGAGCCTGACAGTCTGGATAGGAACTGTTTCACAATCTTTTTAATTATGATTTAAAAAAGAAAGAAATAAATGTAAAACCAGTAGATATCAGAAATATAATAACTATGCGCCTAGTAAGTTCACCTTCTTCCTATAAACAGTACCATCTTCTTCAACATGCCAACCAGCTTCTTCACAAAGAGCCTTGAGCAAGTCATTACTTGACGCATGTTTAGGAAGCTTATAGTTTCCATGTTTTCTAAGTCCTGCAAAGATTTTCTGAGCCACTGCTCGCCTTCTTCTTTCCCTTTGCTTGTTGTTTTGGCGTTCCCTATCAGTAGGAAACCAATATTTAGTAACAACTCCACCATCTTTGGTAGCTCTATGAACTATCCGAGGCCCTCTACTCTTTATACATCCCCTCATCAATATCCTCTTCTTCTCCTCATCTACCATAATTAATTTAATTTCTTTCTTGATATCAGTTTTATTTGCTTAATATATTACTAGTGTATATAACCAAATTTACCAAAATGGGTTCTTGTGATTATCTGCTCCAACTGATTTTTCATGGATAGTTTTGTAACAAGTTTATTATATTTGTGACAGAACCAGTCAGTGATACCTGAGATTCCATGAAAAAGTTGTACTTGTTTGTGCAGGGAAATTCCTGGTGCTCTGCTTCTTTGAAGAAGACATGCATGTTAAGAGGATGGAAAGAAAGAAAGAACTTGTATTTCGTTTTGCCTGTCAAGCCAAATTATAAAACCTCAAACAAAAGTGAGAAGAAACAAATAAATAAGTAATTGCAAGTGAGTATTATTGGACAGGTTTGTTTCAGTTTGATCCAACTTCGGAAACTTAATGGCAAGAATGCATTCTATATGAAACATTTTTTTGCAGGCAAAGGCATGCATGGACAATGTGAGGATGATCAAATAAGGTACCGTAGGGACAGACATGCACAACCCGCAGCCACTTTGCGAAAGGAAAGAGCACTTTATGCCTATAATAGGATAAATCCTAGACAATTAACAGTTGCTTTACTTATCACTAGTATCCTATTTCTCACAGAAGATGCTGCTCTCTGGACTTCAATATAACAATGATTTTTCTTTTTAATTACAGTATTTGATAGCACCAAAGGAGTCTTTTGGTTTTTTTTTTAAAGATCATTTTAACAAAGCTACTAAGATTAAGTCTCCTTTTACTCATTGTTGTTAAAACAGGACTGGCCGGTCGAATTGAAAAAATCAGGAACTGAATTAAGAATTAATCGGATCAGCCCCAAAAATTATCCTCCAAAAACTGATTAAAAAACCGGTTAACTGATCCAACTAGGTCGGTTTTTCAATTCGAGCGGATAAAAAAAAAAAATTTACTTTTTTTTAATTTTTTTATTTTTAATAAAAAATAATTAATGTCAATCCCGATCTAACCTTTGATCCTCTGTTTTCATCGATTTTTTAATCAGTCTGATTTTAAAAATATTACTTTTACTTGATTAAAATCTAAAATTGTTATTGTTTCTAAGAATTTATTTATAATTTTTGAAAGGATTAAATTATATTAAAAAAAAAAACTATCATTTTAATCTACCACACTTTAATTTTTTATATTACAAATCCAACACTTCATCATGAACTTTGACAAATTTCAATACTCTAATCATGTTTATAAAATTTTACAATTTTCGACACTTCAGTCTTCTTTTATACCTCTCCCTTACAACAGGTTTGAAAACTGAAAATTTTACAAATTTTGACACTCAAGTCTTCTTTTTTACCTCTCCCTCACAACAGGTTTGAAAACTGAAACTTAGACCTCTTAATAAAGATTACAACTTGGATCTTCCCTTGGTAATTTTCCCTTTGTGAAAATGCATTTCTAGACAGAGTTCTGCTCAATAACCCTGAAAAAATATTTTATTGAGTTTGACATTTACATATTAATGGTGCAGGGGATATAATTCCAATACTACTAGTCTTTGATCATTTATCCAACATCACCAACTTCCACTTTTGATGCCATTCTCGATATCTTCCCCACAATTAGTACACCAAAAAAGGATCAAAAGAATTACAAAAAATTTTGAAGAGCCACATCATGTTGCGGCGGTTACGGGGTTTGAATTGATGACCTTGAGAAGTTCCCGCATACACCTTTGACAAATCACCAATGCCAGTAAAGTGCTGGGATGGTTCGAAACTGATTTATGTGCCTCCATGACCACCTTGCACATGTCAACTGCATTATGTTCATGTTTCTCCCTCAGAATCTTACTTGCCAAAACTGCAGAGATGATGAAGCAAGCATCTGCAAAGAGTGTCATTATTAATAGAATTATCTGAAAGTAAGTCAACGACTTAATCATAGCACATAATCCAGCTTCATACCAATAAATATGTGAAATACCGTCTAGCATTTGAATGGATGCGCACAACTGCTATTGGCAACATTCCAAATCCTCATTCCATGTTATAATTAGGACAACAAATTCCACTCTTGCACTGTCTCAGGACCTTATACAAAAGCATATAATTTCGAATAACATCACCAATTTGTTATTCCAATACTACAAAAGGGTACAAGTAAACTTAAGGATTCTGCTAGTACAGCCTACAATGAAGAGACTAATATAGTATTACTGCCTCGCTAAAGTTATAGGGATTGACATATAAAGAAGCTTACTTGTCAGTCCAATAAGCACTTCAACTTCTAGACTTTGTGATCACCAACAATAAATAGAACTTTCTCTTTAAGTTTGTTGATAATCTGCATGAAGTGAAGGAAGAAACATAGTCAATATAGAGCTGGCAACCTTACAACAAGCTGAAACCATCATAATCCAAATTCTGAATATTGTGCACCAAGCTAGAGGTCTTTGCCCAGCTTTGAGCAGAAGCAGCAGCGCTTTTAAGATGAGAACAATTTTGGGAATTAAAACTTAAAGAATAAGTTGAATTTTCTGTTGCTTCTGCTATCCAGAGATGATTCATTTGATCCTTTGCTTTCTTGATGAGATTAAAGAAGCCAACCTGCAAAGATCATACATGGAGGCTTAGCAGAGCATGCAAACTAAAATTTTTTTTAAAAAATAAAGGTTAAGTTGCTTTATTTCACAGAAATGGAGGTGTGTATCAGAGGCATCAAACTCATTGACAAATGCAACCAAAACTGCAACCAAACATGAAAGCAATAATCACATGGAGTAGATGCCTGTCCTCAGACAACTTTTCAGAAACATGTTAATGACTTCATTGTTACAAGTTAGAAATCTAATGATAAATGTATATTCAACTGTGGGGAGCAGCAATTAGACAGCAGAAAAGGACTTGCATACATTTCAAAAATAATCCACAAATTAGGCAAGGATTTGTCCTAAGAGTTAAGCTACTATGGTACCGAACAAGTAGAATAGCATGGCATGCAGAGAAAAGTCAACTGGTTTCCCAACTATAGTTAGCAGATTTTCTAATGTCTAGGCTATAGGGTCATCCAATGATTCAGTTAGAATGATGGTTTGTTTTACACTCATATCCAACCAAAGAATGTTTAATTCAAGGGAAAAGGGGCACTGAATAATTAATTGAGTCCCAATGTGATTACCGGAGATCCTCTAATTGAACCAACTCCTTAGCCATAAGAATTCTTACAATTCCTTGATATGGTCAAAGAAGCATGAATTGATTTGTCAGAAGATTTATCCATCGTCTCAGACTTTATATTTAGGCAATCATTGTCCCATTTGGCAATTATTACTGAACTATCATTATTACTTTCACCAAAAGAACTAAATGCACTCACAGCAGATCCTGCAAGGTTATAGTTGATTGGGGTGAATGAATCATCATCTACATATGGTGAGCAGAAACTGATGGCAAGTAAAGAATTTGATAATTCTTCTGACCACAAGGTAGAAATGGAGCTATCAGTAACAAACACCCACTGTTTTTTCCACTGAGCAGTAGTATAAACCTCTCCCACATGCACAACATATGCAGCAGTATCAAATTCACTGCATAAACAGAAGAACAAATATAAGACTAATAATAACAAGTTCATAAGTTTTTAAACTTTCTAAAATTCTAAATAAGAAAATTGAGGCATGAATACAAAAAGGTTGTGTTGTTGATTCACCTGGAAAGAGGAACTTCACCCAAATTTGATAATAATACTGATACTCGAGGACTGAAAAAGGGCCTATAAAAGGATAACAGTTAGCAAGATTCAATTGCTGTGATAACTGATAAAGCAAATGGACCTACTGAAAGTGTTTGATTGCTAAGGGAGACAAGGGCTCCCATTTGGTTACAGATCCCCTTGCTTGTATGTAAAGTGTATTGGAGTCAGAGTTCACTGGTAAAAGTCCTTCTACGGCATAGGCCAATCCCTCAACTAGCTCACTTCGCTGTTACAACGGCAGGTAAATTCAATAGTATGCTTAAGAATAAAATTTTCGCAATATTGATAGACCAGTATAGAACATAAAAGAAGCAGAGAGAAAACCAGAAAGGTTGTATCGTAGTGTTCAGCTAAATAGACATGCTACCTCACAAACAGTGAGAGAGAGATCAAGGTATAAAAAGAAATAAGGGCAGAACTACACACTTGGATTCACCTGCTTCTCTGTCGGGTTCCATATTGTTACCAAGCCTTCTCTAGCAACGACCTTTCCTTGACGATTACTTAACCCAACCACTCTAACCCTCATGAATGGGGTCACTTCTCTCTCCCCTACGCCAGCTTCTTGCAAAGCTTTCGTAATTGCTTTCTCCATGTCCAATTGCTTTGTTGCCTAAAAGATCAGATCTCGTGGTTAATCACCTTCTACATAAAGACTAATGGCTGAAGTAAAGCATCTGAAACGTGAAACCCACCTCTAGTTTTGCTTGGTAAGAGGCAAATGAAGTTAGCTGCTCTGGGCTCATCTCTGCCATTATAACTTCCGGTTCAGCCGCTGTCTCAAGTATCTTCAAGATTTTAGCTCCTTCTTCACTATCACTGTCATTATAGACATGGGATCCTTTCATCCCTCTTTGGTACTCAGAAACGATGCCTTCTACGACAGCAGAACGCCTACAAGCCCAAAAATGAATAAGCATGGAAAGTATTAAGTGTTCTGGGATTACGAAGCACGTGGATGCAAGTCCACATACCCACCCACATAAAAAGATCGATCACTAATATATTAATGCACATAAGAGAAGCTTGATTTCCCTGTTATTATTTTATTACTCCACAAGGATGGAGGCACTGGTAGCTATTTGGTGAAAATCTGAACTCTAACTCAATTTAACGTTCTTGGGTTGAATAGTCAAATACCCAATGTTATCACTAATTGCTAAGAATACAAAAAAAAATTTACTAAACTGAACATGCATGAAATTTCATCATCTATACATGCTTTCACTTCATTTCGTCTTATTCCTTTTACACACGTTATTTATCCTCAACAACATGTGCATCGAACGTCTCTCCTATGCTTATTCCATGGATAGGTTGTCAGTTACATAACTGTACAGAACTTAGAATGGCATGATGTAGAAAACAAATGCCAGGTAAGAAACCCTTGCTATTCCATGAAATCAACAGTCTTGGTTTAGCCTATGAAAATGAAGTTTCAAACTGGCAGGTGCACAATGGCACAACTATACCATGCCATAACGGGACACGTGAAATAAAAAGAATATTCAAACCTTGAGGAGAAAATGTCACACACTGGAGAAAGAGGATGCTAGGAGTAATCATGGTTTTATCGCCTTAAAGAAAAAGGGTTATTTATAATAGCAGAAAAGCATATTACAGTTCGCTTATCCAATAGAAAAGTAGTCACCTCTGGTTGTACAATTGCATTGTTTTAGCCTCCGTTCTCTCTGATCTCACAATAGATCCACCATTGCTTAATCTACACAGAGAACATAAAAACCTTTTACTAAACTGAGCATGAAATGCACATCAATCAATGGGAAAACAGCATTAGCTTCAGATTACTTCTCCTTATACAGAACAGGGTATATTCGTGTGACTCCAACCAATGTCCGAGGTACAGGACCCCCATTACTTTTGATGCACCTAAATGCCAAAGGAGGGCCAACACCCCTGCCTGTAGAAAGTAATCAAAGACCATGGTTAAGGAGACAAGCAAGCATATAACATACAAATATGAAGCATTGCTGAAGATTTTTGAGGAAAAAGTTAAGTTGCATAATTCAAACAATGCTTACAAAATCCAAGTCGATCAGCCCAGTGAGCTCTATAGGTTCCATTAATATGCAACAATAAACTAACTGTCCTTGAGGCCTGGAATTTAAGCCAAAAGCTAAGAAGTCTCAGTCGTGAAAGAAAGTAAAGATCCAAATGATTTAACTTCATCCAGACACCTAAAAATTACAAGAACCTCAAGGGGTGAAACGGGGCCAGCCCAGCCACATAATCCTGCTCCCCATATCTTCGGAAAACAAAAAGTTAAACTGTAAGCAACAGGCACTTTGTTCAAATTGTTCCCCAATTATTAAAAAAAAAAAAAAGCACAGAAGCAAACATCTCACTCGAAGTTTCTGCCCCACAAATAGTTTTCCCGCAGCAAGTTGCTTAGATAGTGGTACATCCAAAAGAGCATCTACTGAATACCTAGGAGCCAAAAAATGGACTGAGACTCAAGAGAAAATTGAAAGTGCAGTAAGCATTACTACTGGCATTTTCTTACCACCCATCGGTTAGTTCTATTCTTGCAGCGTTCCTATGTTCTTCCCCATTTAATGCCAGAGTCTCAATATTTGGTTCACAACTGATGCATTTAGCTGAAATGCATAGAACCAACATTGAAGAAGGGGGTGCATCTCCTTCCAGAATTCTCTTGATCGAAGAACGGTGTCCATGATTCACTTCTCTTTCATATCTATGAGATGAATCATATATTACTATCATCATTTTCCTGTAAACTCAAAATAAGCATATGCCTTAATATAACTCGTATACCTATACTTCAGTTCCTCAAGCACATTGGAGACTGTCAAAAACCTTTTGGCAGATTTCAAGGGATAACGTCTCTCATAGCATGCAAGTTTCCAAACTATCCACTTGTGGTGATTTGTAACCCACCTTGACAGATAAATGGGAAAATAGAATGGATCACTAAGATATTAAACAATAGAAATAAAGAGACCACTATTATGTAATATGTATACATAGGAGCACCAGTTAAACAGTTATTAATACACCCACGAACCATCAAATGGAATTGAACTTCCAGACATTTAACATACAATCAATAGTTCCAAGCTTAGCTCTAATATCAGAGTCGCATAAATAGAGCAACGGTATGTGGTAGTCAGGGATACAATTAACACTAAGCCAACAATTCAACATTATTCCAATATCCACATAAAATTCTTGAGAACAAAAACTTCACACATATTAATAAAGCACATATATAAAGAAAAAAATTGATGTTGGAAAAATTACTCTTTCGAAGTATATTGTACAGAAGCTCCAGATTCAACCAACATATTGTAAAAAGCTTCTGCTCCAATGCAGTTCTGGCCAGATTCATCAATAAATGTATTCTTCTCCGCAGCATCTGGGTTGATCCAGCTTATTTGGTCTGTGAAGTGTTTCAACTACACAAAAAAATTTCTTAGCAGTAGAGCAATACAAATCTGTGGAAGACAAACAACACTGATCAAGTTTACATACCATGCTTTTATCGGAGCAAGGCACTCCAAAATATTCCTTGATATAAATTCTTGGAACCTGAAAAGGATATCTAGTGGAAACCTTTCTTCTACAGAAGGGATTTTCGGATGATGAAGTAGATAGACCTGCTCAAAAACAATCCTTGGTTGAGAAGCATAAATTGATTATGGCTAGAAACATAAAGGGACAAAGAAAGGGTAAGTTAGTTCAAAAGCCTTCGAGAAGTTACCACTAATTGCATATGAGACATTCCTGTTCAAAGGCGTGGTAAATTTGGAACTGCGGGGCCTTTTGAATGAAGAAACAGAAGTTCCCCTTCCAAGTCTCTTTTTTTCATTATTAGTCTGTTTATGATTTGAGTAAGATGTGCCCAGGGTATTTGAAATGTCAACCAATGGCCCACAAGATGACCTTGCAAGTGGATTAATCCTTGAACCCATACCAATTGCCAAGGAATTATCTTTTACAATATTCAGTTCACTACACCCATGGCTCAAAGGCCTCTGCATGGAAGGTATAGTACTATCTAACTCATGGAATTTTTCATCATCTACTGCATCAAATTTCTTGATAAAGCTAATTCCCGAAATAATATTTTCTGATTTGAAGGATGATGGAACTAGGTTTGAAGATGATCTGAGAGGGGATATGAAACCTTTTGAGATATGTTTGCTCTTTGCAGCTCCTGGATAAGTAAAAGTAGAGTGAAAATTTGTTTCCTTAGTGAATGAAGCATCATTAAATCTACTTTCTTGGAAAACTTTAAGGCCTGGATCAATTGCATCATCCTCATTTAAGAAAGTTCCCAAGTCTGGATCGCCAAGAAGACTCTTTGCACGTTCCAATGCATCACTAGAAACAGATAAGGATCTTCCACCTGCAGTGTGGAATTTGATTGGAGGTGGTTTGGGCATGGAATTATGTAGTTCAGATTGCAACAAGTTTGAATCGACCACATCTGAGAACTTGCTTCCAATTGAACTAGTCTTAGAGATTAAAGATGGGGTTGAAACTGACTCCATTGCACTATTGCTCATACCCTCTTTCATACTCAAATGTGATAAATCCTGCCACTCATTTTGTTCATCAACTTTATATGATTTCCTTGGATGTTGAAAGCCTTGAACACTGGAGACATCATTATTGTTTTCCAAACCCAATAATGTCTTGGCTCTGATCAGACCAGCAGACGACACATTAACTGATTTCCCGGATCCAGTACAGAAAAGGGAGTTGGTGAATCCATGTACTTTATCTGTACCATGTGTTTCACCTGTCAAGCACACTGAAAATATAATAGGGAAAATCAAATGTCATGTATTATTAACATGAATGTGATAAGAAACCAGTGGAAGACGTGCAGAGGTGAAAAAGTTATCGATTTCTAATATTCCTATAATCAGTATCAAAAAGTTATCAGAGAAAAGAACCAACATATGATTCCAGCAAAAAGTATCAAATCCAACTGGTTGGAACAAAAAATAAAAAATAAAAATTCAAATATAAGCCCAAATATAGTTCTTCTATGTTCTATCTATAGTCTGCTCAGAGTGCTTGGGAATAAACAAAGCATTCATTTCATTAGGCTCAAAAGACCCAAATTTTGACAACTTGGTACAGTTATGTTAGAAATATCCAAAAATTATAGGAGGGCACCAAATTGTTAGGGTTTACGAATATAGTTAAAGAAGGCCAAATACCAATTAAGTGTGAAAAATTAAGATAAATGGAAAAGAGAAGCACGAACCTGAGCCGATAGCCTCATTATCATCGCCAAGCACAGATAAAGCTTTGGCAATCGAAGATTGCTTCAATACAACCGACTTCCCTATTCCTGTACGGAACATCGGAGCTTGACCAGCTTCTTCCTCGCCGTTCTCTACCAGCTTCGAACATTCTACAAAACAGAAAACACAGATAAATACAAAACGTACAAATAAATTTGCATTTGTATACGCCTTATATATACATATATGCAGAGAGACCTTGAAGTAGGAGATCGCCCATGGAAGGAAGACGATGAGTAGCAGTTTGACATTGAATCGGAGCACTGTTTGGTCCATCAAAGGGCTTGCTAGGGAGGATTTGGCCGGAGATCTCCCACCGCAAATTATTAACGGAGTCGGAGAACATCCGCCACGTAGACATTTTCCGGAGATGGAATCAGATTAGGGTTTTCCTTTCAGAGGCATCGATGAAAATGAGTTGTTTTTCATTATTATTGTTTTAAAATTATGGCGCAGTTACAGAGGGCGGGAAAGTTAAATATGGCGGTAGAGGGGAATTAATTAGAATTTAGAAGTGATAGGCTTTATTTTTGGGCTTTAAATCTAATTAGCTTTTGCTAACAGGAAATTGATTAAGGCTGGGATAAGTGAACTAAATCAAGTCAAGCCCAGCCCAAATTATTGGGCTTTTCACTCGAATGGAAATTTTTTCAACTAGTCATTGGAGATGGCAATTACTAAAATTTGTATTTAAATGTTAATTAAAAATATTACCCAAATGTGTGTGCTAACATGATTTATATTACATAAAAATATTATATTCTTTTTTAATTAACTTAAGTATAGTGTTGAAACAGATAGTTTATTTTTTTTTACAAAACAAAATTTTATTACATTTTAAATATTATTTATTATAAGCTGTATATACTGTATGCATATAGGCTAAGATTTGAACAATTAAAAAAATTATATTTGTAGTTATTATTTTAAAAATTCAATTAATAAAATAAATAATATCATAAACTAATAGTATAACTAACATAAGATTAAAAAAGAAAATTCAATAAATTTATTAAAAAATAAAAATTTGATTAGAAAATTTATAGGTAATTAATGCATCAAATAAAAAATACGACTGCTTATATGTATACATAAATTTTAAAAAACTTTAGTTTTATGTTTTAATTTTTAATTATTATATTTTCACTATGGAGGGATGAATGGAAAAGAGTGAAGTCCACGAGAATAATAAATAATAAATAAATAATAATATTTAATTAACAATATTATATGAGATTACGTAGCTTGAAGGTTAAGTTAAATTATATTCGGACATACTTTTCGTGTATCTATAAATATTTGGGGACTTGTTCAGCTAAATTCGGCTCTCATTTCTAATTGTGTCCATTCAACAAATCCATTTGACAATATAAAATTTGATCTCATTTATATTACCTAATAATAAATATATAATTCAGTGCATTCCAGTCATTTTTAAGCCTGAATTTCAATCAAGTTAAGATAATTAAACTATATAGAATAATCTAATTAATAGTAACATTAAAAATCAAATCTGAACTGTTTTATTCTGAATATCTTTAATTATGATTTTTTTTTTAATCAAGCAATGCCATATAGACAAGTACGTTAATAAGGGATAATATTAAATTTTATTGAGTTTAAGGTAAAGAAAATCTATTTAAAAGACCATTTATTTATTGACTTGACATATATATCTGGTCAATGGTGCAATTCTTTTGAGCACAAGACTCATATGGTAAGACATTAACTTGATCTTAAAATTCGTTTTTAAAAATTGCACTCCTAAAATTTAAGCACCAATCAATTTATCTACTCTCATGTCATAATTAAAATATCATTTTTCATCTAAACTTATTCATTATACTTATTTAAAGGTTATTAAGTTGACAACTATAACAACCGTCATTTATTAATATGTAAAATAAGTCATGTCAAGATTAAACATACTCAAAATAATACCTATACAATAGTGACTGAATTCATGTATGGTGCCAAATAGATAAATATTTAAAAAATTGTTTATCCGACTATATCAAATTGTTTGATATTCGCTTATAGGTATTGGCACTTAAATATTTATTTTAATTCAATCCAGTGATAAAATCAATGGAGCATAAAAAAAAAAAGTTAAGTGCCATTTAAAGATAACTTATTTATAACTTTTCATTTTTTTTTATCTCACTAAAATCTCTCTCTAGAATTAGAAAAAAAAAACAGTATTATTTCTCAAAGTTTTTAATCTCCATAACTTATAATTTAAGTATCAAAAGGTTTTGACTTGGTCTTCTAATACTGTTATTCATCTGCAAACCTAGCTAGATTCATTCTAAGAAAAGCTCAATCCAATATACTGATCAAGCTCTAATAAGATATCTAATTGAATTAGTATATTATTATGATTATTATACAATTTTTTTCATGAGCAAGTTCACAATCACAATTATCTAATGCTTAACCAAAGGAGAACCTACAACATATAGAGGGGCAGCCCCTCAATCTAACTTTTATTTATTTATTTTACACACACACATATATATATAATTTTAAAAAAATTATAGTTGTCCCCCAAATTTTGTATACACAAAATATTTTATGATTAAATTTGCATTAAACTTATACTAAATTATCAAATAAAAAAATTGAAATTCAATTTAAATAAAAAGAAATATAATAATCTTTAATCATCTCATAGAAATTTTTTGATGAAATATAAAAAATATAAAAATTATATCTCATCAATTATTTTTATAAAATTGTTATAATTGTTCAGTATAAAAATTGTTATATTGAACAGTTATATTTATGCTTAAATTACAGCTTCATGCTAATTGCAATTAAAAATACTAAATTTTATAACTATACTTATAATTTATTATTATAAGTAATTTAGTATAATTTTTAATTAAATAAAAAATAAAAAATTTTAATAAAATTATATTTAATTATAATAATTATTATCATTCTAAGAAATAAGAAAAAAAAAAGTGAAACTTAATTATAATTACTATTATTTCAATAGATGAATTAAAATCTTCAATGTTTTATTATTTAATTTTATTTGAATTATTTTTTTAATTAATGCGATCAGGACATTTGATAGAAAAACCAAAAATAAAAAAGACTTAAAACGTGATTATTTGTAATAATTTGTATGCAAATAGGCAAACCAGTATTAACCAAATAATGAAAACCTGTCTTAAATGTTCACAGATAGGATTGGTACGAAGTCATAATCAAAAGGATGAAAAGTAAGGTGCGTTAAAAATTGATGGCAGTAAGAGCCGCATATAATGCAAACAAATTAAAATAAAAGAAAAGGGGAAAGGGTGGGGAGCACCTGATCCGGTTCTGGCGTTGGGTGCATTACTCGTTTGGGACAGGATCTAAATAAAATTGTTCAGATATGTCGGGGTGCAGTGGGTCCGTCGCACCATGATGATCACATTCATACAGCAAACCAATATTATTAGTAACAGATCCCTAATTCCCCACTTTCACTTTTTGACCCACACCCAATTGCTATTACTGGGTCTCTTGTCTTCCCTTTTTAGTCCTGTTTATTGCATAATATAATTTTGTTTTAAAAGGATTACATTATATTTAATCATTTATATAATTCTCTTCTATATAGGGAGTTTAGCAATTCAATTGAGTTATCAAAACTCATTTTACTCACATAAATTTATAATAAAAATTTAAAAAAATTAAATTAATTAAATTTCAACTATGAATTTTAAAATAATTATTTCCAAACACTCACATGATAGTTAATTATAATTCATATATTACTTAGCCCAAATTGAGTTGTGATACTATAATTTTGTGGTGAGAATGGTTAACTGTTGCAAATAAAATGAATTATTTGGAGAAAGAAAATATATATTTTTTATTTACATTTAAACTTCATATATATATATGAATTTATGAATAAAAGCAACAAATTCTTATTACGAGAGTATTTGAATCTATTTAAAATATATATAAAATATTATTTTAAAATTTAAAAAATATTAAATATTTTTTTAGTATTTAAATAATTAATTTAAAATATCATTTAAAGATTAAAAATAAAAAAAAATTAAATTAGAGATAATAATTTTTTTTAAAATAATATTTTTAAAACACTTTTCAAAACATTATTTATATCTAAACCCACTGTATCTAATAATTTCTCTTACAAATCAAGTCCAGCAAGAGCCAAACGAAGGAGGAGGAGGAGGCTAAACCAATTGTCCCTCCACGTGGTGCGTAAAGAGCCAATGAAAAGGCCTTGAAGTGACCACCAACAACCATTGGCCCTTGCTGTCTCAAGGCTGAATTGAGCGTTCCCACACCACAAAATCTATTAACAATAGCGTTTGAGTATGAATTTAAAAAAAATAACAATTATAAAAATTAAAATCTAATAACAAAATGCTTGAATCACATTATACATTTCTTAATTTAAGAATAAAAGATTTATAAAAAAATCAAAAATTCTATTTAAAAATTTATATGAAATATTAGTAATACTTTTTAATTTATTTTTTTCATTTAAAACATTCATCAATTTTATTTTTTTTAAAACATTCAAACCAATATTTTTAAAATTGGACTGATTAAAAAATCGATAAAAACAAAGAGTCAAAAGATCAGAGATTCGATCGGAGTCAAATTGGTTAAAATGAAAAAAAATCGATATATATATATATAATTTAATATTTATTATATATATGATGAAAATAAATATAATTTGATATTTATTATTATTTATATAAAAAAAAGGACTCGTTCGAACCAAAAATATCAATTTGATTCAATAAATTCATCGGTTAATCATTTATTCATTAATTTTTTAATTAATTTTGGAGAACGAATTTTTAAAAACTGACCGTATCCGTTTTTGATTCGGTTTTTTATTTTTTCAATTCAGCTAGTCAGTCTGGTCCTATCTAATTTTGACGATCATGATTCAAACACATCAATTTTCATTTAAAAATTAAAACTCCTTAAAATAGTCTTTTTAAATGATTATACAAACACCCCATTGTTTATTATTTAAACTCCATTATTAATTTATTATTATAAAATTCTCAATCAGTAATAAATTTTTTAGGCATTGATTTAAAAAAAAAAATAATAATCTTTGAACACCTTTGTCCTTTACTCTATATTTTTTTATTTGTTAATTTTATTTTAATAAAAATAATGAATTTTAAAATTTATTATTAATTAAAATAAAATAATAATAATTTGTCAAACGTATATTTCATCAGTTTTTTAATCAAAACCATGAGTGATTGATTATCTAATCAAAACTGTGGGTATTGATAGTGGAGATTTTCATGATTATTAAAAGCGACGGTGGATACAGAAAGAAGAAACAAGTTGGGGAGAAAGAAAACCATAATTTTTATTACAAAATATTTTTTTATTTATAAATAATATTAGAACATTATGCTTTTCAATTGTGATAAATGATAAAATTTAGATAAAACTATGTAGATACAGTATTATTTCTTAGGGAGTTTGATTAAGTTTTTAATTATGATAATTAATAAATAATCCTAAATATATTTTTTTAAGAAAATATAATTAATTGATTTTCTAACGAGTGATTAGAGGACTAGTTAAAAAATAAAATTTTAGATAAAATTAAATAAATAAATTTAAAAATAAAATAAATAAATAAAAAATTAAAAATTATAATCTATCATAAGATGATAGTAATTATAATAAAATATAATTTAACTAAAATTTCTATTTTTTTATATTTTATTTAAAATAATTACTTTCTGTACTAAAAAATCAGTAACTAATTAAGGAATAAAACAACCAAGCAGTATAAGTTTATAAAAAAATGGTAAAAACTATTTTTTTTTGTGATATTTTATTAATTTAGAAACTGTAACTCTATTAAAATACAAATTGGATCGAACTCTAATTATACAAATACAGTAAAACATCAATAAATTGATAATGTTGGGATTAATAAATTATATTAATTAAAAAAAATATTAATTAATTGATAAATTAATAATTTATTAATTTAAAAATAATATTTAATTAACTAAAAAAATTAGTGTTTTACTTATTTTTGTAATCAATTTAATATGAGTTAAATGAATTGAAAAAAATATGATAAATTAAATATGAATTAATTAAAATAAAATATGTTATCAATTGAATATAAATTAAATAGAAAAATATGTATAAATTGAATATAAATTAAATAAAAGATAAAAAAAAAAAAAGTGAGTATAATTATTTATATTTAAAATAATTTTTACATAAATCATTTTAAAATATCTTTTATGCTTTTCATAGTTATAAATTTTTTTTTATCTAAAAAGTGTTTAAAAATCAATTGTAATAAATGAAATGCGTAAAGTAATATATGAGTATAGTAAGAAATATCACATACAAATTAAAAAAAAAATTGATAATAATGAAATTCTGATGGATTTCACTTAAAAATTAGTTAAAATATAATATCAAATACACTCAAACGAAATTAGAGATGAGATACACTCAATAAATCAATAGTATTTCATAAGTTTTTATTAGAATTCGAGAGTGTAATCCTAAAATTTTTAGATTCAATAAGAAAAATTAGAAATAAAATCCAACTATATTTAAATTTTAAGAAAAAATAAATAATAATAAACTCATATTTTAATAAAATATCATAGTCTTTTATATATAAAATGTTAGTAAATTATTAATGATAAATTATTAATTTATAATATAAATATGACTATATAATTATGTATAGATTTTTTAAAAAATATTATTTTATTAATTTATCAAAATTATTAATTTAGTCTATTAATTTAAGTCGGGATAAAAAAAATTATTATATAATAGATATAATTAATTTATCGAGTATTAATTTATAAAAATTTTATTATAATACATATTTTCTTTTTTAATAATTATCTGTCAAAAATAATAGTGATAGTAAAGCTTACTTTTTACTCTTTTATAATTAGTTCATATTTTTTTAGACAATTAATTTGTTTAGTTAAAGTTGGATAAATTGAAAAAAAAAATTGAAATAAAATTTTCATTGGTTCTGGGCAAAATTTTCATAGGCTTTTATTTATTAAAATTTAAAAAATAAAATTTGAATTGAAATCAATTAAAATACAATATTATTATGGATAATTATAACTATTTTCAAAATACAAAAAATAATAAACTTAATCTTAATTTTTAATTTTGATGTTGTATTTTACGATAAACGAAAATTTGTAAAATAAATTATTATTTACTTTTAATATAATTATATTTTTATACGTGGCTGAACCTACACTCATTTTTATACTTCCTCTTTATTCCAGCTTTTATAAGTATATGTATAGCAAATAATTAGATTTAATTTCATTTTATCTTTAGAATAATTTATTTAAGTAAGATAATAATAAAATTTGGAAGTTATTTTCATGAAATTTAACATGTGATGAACAAAACAAAAACATTTGTTTTTTTAAAGCTATTATTATAATACTCATAAATTTCCCTCAAATAATAAAAGCAATGAACATGTGATTTTTGTAGTATAGGAATTTCCATAGGGTTGGGAACATTTAAATATGTTTTTTTTTTTTGTTTTTTGATAAATTTGTTAAAGATGTGTAATGTTTGATTAAAGAAATGCAAGTGAATAGTAGTAGCACTAACGACTCTTACCCACCATCTTCTTTCTTTCGTTGCATCTGTGCAAAATTAAAATTAAAAATAAAAAAATCTAAACATTTAATTTTGACGCATAAAAACAATTTTGTTATTAACAAATATTTCAAATAATTGAATGAAAATTCAAAGGCCAAATATTTAATCTCAATTACTCATTCAACATGCATTAACTTAGACATATTATCTAGACATGAACTCCAATCTAAATATTTTCAAACTTTTTTTTTTTGTGTATTTAAGCATTTATTTATCAACTCCAAGTAGTAAGATATTTATAAGATTTTAAAATCAATTAATATAATATATATATATATTAAATTAATTATATCAATCACATAATGATACTGAAATATCTGTGATTATAAAATATATATATATTAGGTATCTATTTAAAATATTATAAATAATTATTGTAGCTGATGTTCTCTTTAAAGTCGGTCGTTGGTCCATCAATGTCAAATCTAGCTAATATTCTCTTTAAAAAGCAATGGATTGATATGGCAGCTAATTAATCATGTAAATAGTTTCATAATTTTACAATCTTAGTTAATTAGCCAGAAGAGGAAGAGGAAGGTTTACATCTTTTCACAAATTCCTATCCGCTTTGACATAAACCCTATTTTGTGTAAGATTCTCATCTTTCTACATGTATGTAATTAAGACACATCATTATCACATTTTTTAAAATTCCATTTACGTATCAATAATTATTAAAATAAATTACTTTCAGAAGAAATTATTAATAATTATAATAATTTTATTTTTTTTATTTGTGAATTCGACTGAAATTTAAATTTATTGAAATTTATAAATTTTTAAATATCAAGTGATTTTTATCAAACCCAAAAATAAATTATTAAAACTAGTTTTTATCAGTGTTTTGTCCCATTTGAATATATATTTTTATGGAAAATATATATTTTAGTATCTAAAATTTAACCTAATTAAAATTTACGTCCTTACTTTTTGAAAATCATACAATTTTATCTCTATATTTTAATTTTGTAAATATTTTAGTTATTCCGTTAATTTTTACCATTAAAATTTATAAAAAAAAATTAAAATAACTCTCATTTATACTTAAATTTTGAATTTCAACTACAACCATAAAAATGAATAAATTCAACTAACAACCCATCAAACAAATCTACAGTGCTAATATATTCAACAAATTCAACAAATCCAATGAATTCATAATAAAATGAAACCCATAAATTAAAACTCATGAAACCTATATATTGTGAGTTGGTTGAGAAAAAAGGAAATCCATCTCTATGAATTTGAGATGGAGAGTTGAATCTTTTACTTAATACTTTTGATCCATGAAAAAAAAAATTAAAAGAAGAAGAATATGAAAAAAAAAAAAAAAGGGAAAAGAAAGGGAAAAGGGATGAAACCCAAAAATGATGTAAAATCTCAAAAAAAAAATAAAAGATTGAATAAAAAATGAAATAATAAGAAGAAGAAGAAGAAGAAGAAGAATCGAGAATGCAGAAAGGAGAAAGGGGAAAAAGGGTAAGGGAAAGGATAAGGGGAAGGGGAAGGAGAAGGGGTATGGGTATTTTAATATTTCAAATTACTTTTATTTTTTAATTTTTTAAATTTTTTTTTAATAATAAATCTAAAAAAAATGAACAAAATGATTAAAACGTTATCGGAATTAAAATATAAAGATTAAAATATCATTTTTTCAAAAATTATGGATGCAAACGTTAATAATGTTAAATTATAGAGATTAAAATATATTTTTTTCTATTTTTATTTAATTTATATTAAAATTATATTGACCAATTTAAAAAAAAAAAAAAATGAAAAATATTATGCATATTGGTTTATATAAATTTTACTTGGAACTTATAAAATATAATGACTTAGAAAAATAATTGATGAATTATTTTATATAAAATTCATTTTTAAGAGAATTACTTGTTCACCTCTTGAGTTTAGTTTTGGATTCTCCACACCTCATACGGTAAGAGAGAAATTACTATGTTTCAATCATTATTATAGGGCACGGCTGAGAATAAGTAAAAAATAAAATACAAGTGGAAATGAGAGACAAAACCATTTATTCTCACATAAAAGAAGAGATAACAATGGGACCAGTGGCGGAGCATACATTGTGGCCCAAGGGGCCCAGGCCCCTCCACCCCCACCACTCAAAAAAAATATATATATATATTATTTTACATATTTTGATTTTAAATTTATACAATATAGCAAATAAATCTTAAGTTTTAATATGTAATTGAACTATAATTTTAAAAATAATAATATATAGATTATTAATTTCAAATAATGATATAGCACTAATTCACACACACACAAAAAAAAAAAGACAAATTTTTCTATTAAAATTTTTAAGTAATTTTTTATAATTATTTTAAAAGTGTATATTATTAATAATTAAATAATACTTAAAAAATAAAGTATAATCATTATTTTTTTAAGTGTTAGAGATATAGTTAATATAAAGTGATCAAATCAAATAAAATACAATAATAAATATTCACGTAATAAGATTATTGATAATTTAAATGAAAATTTAAGTAACTTATGTGTTTATTATCTCATTTACTAATATTATGAGTGATCCTATTGTTATTACCATTATTATAATAATTACTATTATTATTAATCTAATTATATTTATATTGTATTTCATCTTCTATTTTATTTTCTTAAATTTAGGACTGAATGGTACATAACTTAAAAATCTAAAATTATATGTTAGCAATAGTAATGCGCAATGTATCACTAGAGTCTCTTAATTCATGCCCTTAAAATCATAAAACAAGATTTGGTATTAATTATCTTAATCCTTCCTTGATTAACTATAATGCTACAATTTGACTTCTCCGACTTGGATAAAAAAGTCCATGAGATGAAATATTTTTTATTTTCATTAAACAATCCATACTATGAATGGTTGATTTGATAAGCTCTTCCCACCCAACTCTTCGCCGACTGACAGGTTTTGCCGTCACTCATTTTCATATATTTTATTTATTTATAATATAATTATAATAAAGACCACTATTGTTTTCTTTCAATTTTTTTTTTCCTAAAAAAAATATTGTTGATTCATTCAATAAACTCAAAATAAGGATAAAAAAAAATATAATTTAAATAATACAAATAAATCCATAAATTTGATAACAAATAAAATTAGATCTATTAAAAAAAAAAAGAAAAACTCTTTTTATTTATTAATCTTAAGAGTATAAAGAAATAAAAAACTTACTACCTCAAATATCATATTTAAGAAAGTATTTACAATTCCCAACGATACAGCGAGCAGGACTAAAGATATAACCACTATATATTCATGATAATTTGCAAATTTCAGCAAAAAAAAAAAAAAATTCTAAACACCTATATGTTCTTCTTCAAAAGTTGTATAAAACAAATAAAATAAATTATGTACGTTATTTTGTTAGAATGAATTGTACATTAATAATATTAATGAATTAGGCCTTTAATTATCTGTTTTGAAAGAATTAAAAGGAAAGAACAAAGAATGTATTATGTATCTAATTTAATTTATAATTTTCTTTAATTAAGATGTCAGATGATTATAAGAGTATGATTTTTTTTAAGGTTTAGTTATTGAAAAAAATTATGATTCTATAAATTAATATAAAATTTACAATATCTAGAAGTAAAAAATCAACCAAAACATCAAGAATTCTTAGAAAACAGCACTCATCACAAAATATGCATTTATTTATATTTGGATAAGCATTTGTTTGAAATATGTATTCGAGGCCTTGAACTGAAATTTAAAACCCATATACGCACAAAACTCCATGCATGTATAATCACAATTCATACGAGAAAGGATCGCACCTACTCACCTCTAATAATCTTCAATTATATATGCATGTGTTATTTTTATGAGTTTCCTAATTAATTAATGCATACTGTTTCCTTTTAATTAAGTCGATGGGAAAATAAATTAGTTAAATTACCGCAATAATATAGTCTTTGCCATTTGTTACTTTCAATTCCGATTTTTTTTTAATAACCAATACCATAATAATGGTTACAAAGTTATATTGATCCTCCATTCAGAAAAATATAATTTTTTTTTTCATTTATCTCAAATTATTTGTCATTTTTTTCTTTTAAAAGATAATTAATTTATTAATTTAATATGTAATTATTTAATATGTTTCAATATTAATTCATCATATTTTTTTATTAACAAATCATTAATTAATTTTATTATATTATTAACTAAAACATGCATACATCTTTTCATGTACTTCATCAAATAATGAAAGAGTTGAATTGCTCGTATGTTAGTTAATAATAAAATTTTAATTTTTTTATTAAATAATAAAAATTTATTGATTTTAATACCAATGTTAAAAAATTAAACAATAGTTATTTTCAAAATAATCATTTATTAATATAAATGAAGGGGTATTTATAAAAAATATTTAATAAAAATTATTATTAATTAAATTAATCACTTTTCTTAATTTTTATGAAAATATAAATAAACTTTTTTTTCAGACAAAGAAAGTAATTATTTTGTTTAATTTTAATTCTTGACACTTTAACTTATAGTTTTTTATTGTGATTATTAAATTTTTAACATATAAAATATTTTAATTATTAAGCTATTGAATTTTAAGATATTTTATTTAAAAAAAAATTATACATCTTATTAAATTTAATATAGAGATTAAAAAATTAATTAAATTTTAATAAAAAATCTTCAAATAAAATATTTCTAATGAAAAAATAAAATTTCTAGCATTATCCCAGATTTTCCGCTCCAAATCTTTTTATTCATGTAATTAATTTAGTAAGTGATGGGGGAGTGTGTGGTGCCTTAGATCTAATAAAAAAAAAAAATTTTTATTAATTTATTGAAAAATTTTCATAATATTTATTTAAATTTAATTTTTTATATAAAAATTTATTAATCTATTTAAATTTAATGTTTTATATTTAAATTTTTTTACTGTACATTCAAAATTAATTTACTCAACTTTATTTCTGAATTTATTGAGAAAATTATTAAAAGTTAAATAATTTTTTTTATTGTATTGTTTGTAATATTATTTTCAGTTTTAATGCGAATAAATTTTGAAAAAAAAAAAAAGTCTGACAATCAGTATCCTACGGCCAGGAATGGTCTAGTAGTGGCTCCATGAGTCGTGACCATGGATACCAAAAAGTGCTGCAAATTCAGCTGCCATAACTGCGTCATGCAGTGGTATGGCAGATCGCCTCATAACTACTACAGCACAAAACCCCACACATTATTTTCAGGACACTGCCAACAATCTGACCATTATGCCCTTGTGATTATTTTTGATGCAAATTCATATGACCCGGAATAAGAAATAAACAGATTTATAAATACTGATATTTTTCAGTTATCTTTTGGTTGAGTATCTATTTTATAGTTTAAACTATTAGAGATTTTGTAACGCGAAAGTAAAAGGAGAGAGAGGGGGTTAGAAAAGTAATTAGAAATGAGGAAGAAGAAAATCAGGAATTGAGGTCATAGAGGTATAGGGGGAGAGTTTTGAAGTAAATGAAAGTAGGGGGGGCCCATTTACAATTTCGAAGGCTCTACTCCTCTCCTTCCCGCTACGAGTCAGTGTAGAGTTTATTTGGGTAGCAGAGTCAGTAGTGAGTTCGACGGAATTTGGGATTTTCCCTGGTATTTCAAATATCAACCCTGATCTTGTAAAGAATTACTGTATTACCACAAATATTCTGTTATGGGACTGGGGAGTCCTATAGTTAACCTTAAACGTTTACATCATTGTCAATCTCAGCCCCATCACATGGTGAACTTTTTTTATAAATTGGACCAAACTGTACCACTAGTAATAAATTTTCGGCTCTTTTTTATTCAATTATATTCCTATGCCCAGTGAATTTGTGGGTTGCAGCAGAAGTTTTATTGCGCTTTCGTACTCAATAATATATCCATTTAAATTTCTTTTTTCATTTCAACTTTATGAGGTTTCTTCGTCCTTCATTTCATTGAGTAGCTATTATTAAATATGTTCATGAGTTCAACGGCAGACTTTAATTTATGGAAAAAATGAATGGTTTATCTTTTTTAAGTTTTAATATTTTTAAATTCAGAAGCATAACTATTATAAGTAATTTTAGTATTATAATAAGAAATAATATAAATTTGATAAAAAAAGAAAGGAAATGATGGGCAAAAAATGTGGACCTCAATAGTTAAGTATTATCATATTAAATGTTTGCAAAGTCTGATACAAAAGTAAAATCGTAAATTTACTACATTGATTGACTGGTATTTGATAATATTGAGTTGTTCTGCGTTGTCATCTCCAAAACGTAAAAGGAATATGTGGGTGGATGCTATGAATACAAGGTGACTTTAGTGTTATTAGTAATAAAGGAAGCAGTTGTGGCTTTGGAATTGCGGTTAACTTATAATAACATTGGCAGGTGAATATTCGATGAAGAGTGGGCGAGGGGCAATCGCTCTTGTGGTTCGGTAATACAGTAAACGTATCCCATAACTTGTTAACTTTGCAATTGGACATACTGATGCCTTTAATTCTTAATCTTGCAAACATTTTATGTCTTAAGAGGAGCTCGAATCAGGGCTGTATAAAAATTGAGTCCGGTCTAGTTTTTCATTTGATCTGATTTTTAAAGTGAAACTGAATATTTTTGTGAAATGTGATACGATTTGACCTAACTCAATAAAATCAAATGGATTAGAGAAAAATCCCATTAAAATAGGAGTATTTTATTTAAAAAATTAATTGATCCGATCCGCTCGATAATTTAAATTAACTCAACTCAATCCAATAAATTTTAAACCGAAACTCGAATACTTGGGTTGAGTTCTAAACAACCCTAACTCCAATCTATTAGCAAACAATTAATTTAATTTAATGACTCCTATTTATAGTTATGTTTATCATTTTATGTTTCCTATGTAAAACTAAATAGCCAGCTCAAACTTTGACGAGTTGATTCAAATTGAATAGCACAACGTGAATCACATATTAGTTTAATAATTAGTTTTGACTTTAGATATCGGCCACAGAAAACTGCACTAAAAAAAGGAAAATAACCACCTCTGCTCGATTACCTGCTAGCAAGTAGCCATTAATTTACTTTTAGTAATTTATATTTTTTTTATACAAGCAAATTTTTTTTTTTAAAAAAAAAGAAGATGAAATTTTAGAATTTGGAAGTTTTACTTTATGCATTACATGCTAGTATATATATTCAGTATCACTGTACTGTTAATTTGATGACTGTTAAAATAATATATATAGATATAGATATATAGATATTTCAAGATCGAGAAAGAAGATTCTAATGTGAGTATATTATTCATTTATTATATGAATTTATTATTATATTATATAATATGTAAATGTTAAATATATAAAAATAAAATTATAGAAAATTAAATGGCTTTAATTTTCCTCTTAACTTTTTGCCATCTAATTTGAAAATAAAAATAAAAATGAAAACATTAACTACTGTATAAGATTACTTGCTCACTAGGGAAAAAAAAAAATAACCGTCATACTGGAGTTTACATTAGGAATGAGTCATGATCAACTTAAAACAGGTGAGACCAAAATAATTGACAAAATTGGTTTAATTTGGTGATAATAAGAAGAAGACAGGAAGGTAAAGGCCAGTTAGGTCAATGCAATTATAATGGGGTGAAGAAACTTCTCAAATCACTGATAAAATTCTTAGGCCGACACCAAATAATTCGGAAAGAGTACTTTCAAGGATCATATTTTTATTTGGTGTAGATATCATCAGGTCCCACATTTTGATACTGTATTATAATTGCTATTAATGCAGAGGACAATTATCATCAATTTTATAATTAATAGGGAGAAATCTAATTGATTATCAAATACACTGACATGATGTTAAAAAGAATGGTTAATATTAGATTTTATTTTTATTCTCTGGGTGACATTAGATTTGAATTTTGAAATGCTTAGCTGCCAATTCAGCCACTATGAGCCTCTGATTTCAAATGGTTGCCTTTTATTTACTTTTTTTTTTTTTTAAAGCCTTTTATTTACTTGTTTATGTTGTGATAATATAATATCATGATGTTGATATATGATGTATTTAATCTTGTTTAAGAGTCGACATTAAATTAAAATTAAGGATGGATTTTAAAAATTGACTTTTACCCTTAAAAATCAATAGATTAGTTTTAGGTTTATAACTTAAAATATTAATGTAATTTAAAAGAATAAATTTTTTATTTTGTGTGCGAAAAATATTTTTTAATTAAATATAAAATTATTTATTTTATATAGTATAATTATTATTTTAATATTATTTTTTAATTTGATACTTAATTAATTATAAATGATAGTGGGTAAACTTATAAATAAGAGCATTATAAAAAGAATTTTTTTTTATTTTTATCGAAGGATACAAAATATTTATTCAATATTTAAGTCGAAATTTTTGTTCATTGATCTCGTACACAAAATACTTTTTCAATGAATGATAATATTATGTTAGAATTTATAATTTTATTAATTTAAAAATTATAATATGATAATTTATAGATCATTTCTTTAAGAAACTGTGGATATTGCTTTATGAAATGAGCAAATTATATAAATTTATTTGTGTTTTTTTATTGTTGCATTTATAAATAATTTCCCTAATAATTAAAAATATTTCGTAGTTGAAATTAAAATCAATATGGTGCAATAAATTTGATTTTTATTCATTAGTCTTAGCAATTAATATTATCTATTTCTAGTTGAAATTAGCTTATAAATATTCACTTTCGTATCTTTAAAGACAATGAGTAGAATAATCAAATTAAACCTAATTAATATTTGCTAACTTTTATTAAATGCTTTCAACCTTTTTATTAAATTAACCATTCAAACATATAATTTTTTTTAAAAAAATTAATGAATAAAGTTTGAATCATTTACATTAAGATAATTAAATAAATTTCAAGAATTTTAGAAAGAGTACTATGATAATATTATTGAAGAAAAAATGAAGAAAATTAAAAAATAAAATAAAAATAGATAAAAAGAAAAAAGAAAAGAAAAGAAAAATAAAAAAATGGAAGAAAATAAAAAATAAAATGATAATATAAGAATTAAAGAATTAATTTTTTTAAAAAATGAATTATTTTATTAATTTTATCAAATTTTATAAATTAAATAATAAATTATTCTTAAAAATTATAAAAAATCAAGCAGACTCTTATTTCTTATTATTATCTTGATTTGTTTTAGATTTAAATGTGACTAAATTTTACAGTAATTAATCGTATAGCAATCCCTTCATATTCCATAGAGATTTATCATTTAATTACAGAAGGAAAGGTAAACAATTCAACGCACGTAATAGAAATTGTGTGCCCTCAAATTTATAATTCAACAACGTGGTAATCACAAGTTGTTACAAATTCATAATTACTCATAGTTAAATAGTAGTATAAACTTCTTCACCTTATTAGTCTAACATGTTGAAATTTAAGTGATTAGCACTATATATGTACAATGGTAATCATTAATCAGAAGATTAACTAAAAAGAAAAAGTAATCATGAAACGAAGGAAGAATAGGGTACTTTTCACCAGACAACCAAATAAACAAGTAATACTAATCTATATTAATTAATTAATTACATGTATTCAGATACGTTCATTCTGTTCGTATCGTAGTCGGCAGAGTCAGTAATAATATATATGTTGACCCAACAAAGAAACAACTGTAAAAAACCATGAAAAAATTAAGAAAGTAAAAGCGTCCCTATACAATTTTGAGACTTGATACACTATCAGTTTATTTAATTTTTTTTTTCTCTATTATTTTAAGAAGTATAAAATTTCGAGACAATATAGTAATTTAGTAATGAAAACAGGGGGTAAAACTAAACTATAAGATTTAGAGACAAAAAATAATGGTGAACAAAAAAATATATATTTAAATTTCTAAGCTTAATATAACAAATTTTAAATTTTTTAATATAATTATTATATTATAAAATATTTATTTATATATAAATATAATAAAACATTGATGATAAATAAAATGTTAAAATTGAGGGCAATTTATATTTATTTTTTAAAAAATATTATATATACATGTAATAAATAAAATTTTAAAAATTTGAAGAGTAAAATATATATATTTTAAAAAATATATAGTTTATAATTAAAAATTTAAAATTTTGAGAGGTTAATATGATATATTTTTAAAAATATTTTTAAAATGTAAAAGTATTAAAATTAATTTTGAAATATTTGAGGGGCCAATATAATAATTTTAAATTTTAAGGACAAATATAATATATTTTAAAAATATATATGAATAAAAAATTAATTTAGAAAAGCTTGGAGGCATACACACCCAAGCAGTAACGTAGTTCTTCTCCGAATGAAAATATAATTAATTTAAAATTTGTATGACTATATAATATAAAAAAATTTCTAATTTTACATTAAAAATTAAAAACATTTGATAAAGTTAAACGAATAAAAATAATATTATAAATTATACAATAAAATAACTTTTTTTATAATAATTCTCATCAAATTATTAAGTTTATTATCAATACATTTATATAAATTAAATATGTAATAAAAAATTTTTTACTTTTATAATAGAAAAGGTCGTTGGTTTGAATCCCGAAGATGCCCCTCCCTTTAAGAATTTTGGAGTTGATATAATATTTTATAAAAACTGGAAGGAAGTGTCATTTGTCAAATGGAAAGGGTATTAGTCAAGTTTCTCATGGCTACAGGAGGAGGTGACATTTGTCTGCATACCCCCTCGTTCTCCTTCTCAGTTTCTATAAATACAGCTGCTTTCTGCTTGGCTTTTCCCCACCATTTTTACAAGATTTGGAAAATAGGCTAATGGCTCTGTTTCATTTGTTAATTAAAAAAGTATGGAAGAATCTGTTAAGCTCAGGAGGGATAGCGCCATGGATATAATAATAAATCTTGCCTCCTTTTCTTGGGGTTTTGATCTTCTCTATAGCGCTATCCATCCTGAGTTTCATTGGTTCTTCTTGCTCTGTTCTCTGCTCTCTATTTTCCGCTGTTTCGATCGCTTGCTTTCTGTACTGACGTTTGAGCTAAGTTTCAGAAGGTGATTTACTTTTGTGGGTACGCAAATGTTATTTCATTTTTATATCTATTCGTTCTTGAATTTGTTTTTTCTTGAATTAGTTTCTTTGATGCTTCTTTCTCTCCTTTCTTGTTCTTCTTCTTGACCAAAATGGAAAATAAGAATAAAACAAAATACTTCTTAAAATAATCTTACTTTCTTCTTAGAGAACCATTATGAGTTAATTAACTTGTTCTTGGAATAATTTATATGTATGTTTCCTGTTCATGTAATCTCGATCTTTGAGAGTCACTGATTTTTCTTTTTCTTTCACATATTGGTTATGGTGGGGGTAGTCTAATTGTGGATGGAGTTCAAATTTGTTCCAATTATCTTACATAAATACCAAATGCCAATGATAATAAAATTCATATATAATATGTCCGAGCACTGTTCTTTAGTTTAATGATATTGAAATGACTTTTATATTGCTGAAAATTTTTATATCGAGCTCTTGATTTTAGTTAAATTTAAAAAAGAAAAATAATATAATAAAAAGAAACCAAAGTTTATGTTATTGTGCATGATATTTTCGTAATGCAATAGATTAGATATTCGAACATATACAACACATTTTCTTTTAATTTCTTTAAAAAACTCTATGGAAATAATAAGAATTTTTAGTGATGATAACAATTAATAGAAAAGGGCAAAATAATTAATGTAGGATAGGGTATTGGACAGGGAGGATTGGAGTTGGATTAGGGGATGTTGACTTATTCCTCTATCCACCACTTGCACTGAAAAGGTCATTGTCCTAGGCTTCTGAGTCATTTCCCTCTCTTTGGCCTAAAATTCAAGGGTAAATGGATCTGCAATATCTGGCGCTCATTTCCAGCTTCTGATATTTTGCCCCCTTTTCAGGAGACTCTATTTCCACGCTTCCTTTCCTGCTTCCACTAAAATATCTCAGTTTAGTGCCTTTTCTTTTGTTTTTATTGTACGGGTCAAGTTCTTTTAAAAATTATATTAACCCCTTTTTTTTTATTATTATTACTGCATTTTACAATTATTAATTTCTCATTAATTTTATAGTGGATGACATATCTAGGGAAAAAGAAAAACTCAAATATAAGGGAGAAAAACTTGCATTATATATTTTCATGTACCAAACAATTTCGAATTTTCTCGAGATTATATGTTGTTTTTTTTTTTGAAAAAATTACGAATATTTTCATGATATATTCTGAATTTTTTAATGTTGAACTGCTAATTCCATGAACTAGACAGAGACAAGTAACTTTAAGAGGATATAATTGAAAAAAAAAATTATAACCTTGATAAATAATATAATTACTAAACAACTAAATAGCCCAATATCATAAAATGGAATGTATTAGTCAAGAAATGGGATACTTGTCAAGGACAAGCAATGATATGATTTTTTTTCTTCTATGTTTAACATATTCATTCATCCATCATTTATGAAATGTGAATAATAGCAAGATGCAATCAAAGAAAAATAAAGTTGTATTAAATGGTGTCAGGCAAACCTACCAAATTAACATTATTTTAGTCCTTTTACAGGCAATGCCAGCTGCATGGACATTTGTATCCTTGAAATCCCCATGGACAAGTAATCAGGAAGTACTAATTCATATAATTCTGTGATATTGGTAAATGAAAATGGTTAAATACAATTTAAAATTTTTGTTATTTTATATTTTTCTAATTAAATATGATTTTTACAAGTTATAAAGTCAATACTATGAATTATATTTTGACATAGTTTTGTGGTTGTATCTACCATTTCACCAATCTTACCAACACAATTGGGGACATTTTCTCCATGGAAGTGATCTACATTTGAGCTGTGTTTTCAATTTGATCTACAAGTTATAAAGTCAATACTATGAAATTATATATTATTTTGTCTCTGTGTAACCTTCTTTCATTTTTAGAGAATCCAAGGTGAAAGGGTAATGAAATATGCATGTAGATAGAGAAAAAAAAAAATTGGAATTTTTCGAAGTGCACCTGGTTCGGAGCCTCAAATACTTAAATCAGTAGGCTGAATGAGAAAGATAAAAAAAAAATGTAAGGAGAATGAAAAATGATGATAAGATTTGGATCCCTTTCTTTATTTTATTCTCACCTTAATATAGATGAAATATAGGGCCTTAAGGACATGTGTCTCCATGCTATTGGAGAATATTGAAGACTATTTTTTATTCCTAATCAGATCACCTTTACTCCCTAATATGGTTTAGGTATATCTAGGAACGAGTTAAGTGAGTAGGCATATGACATTGTTGTAGCGATATTTTTTCATGTTTTAAAGAAGCCAAACTGAAAGTAGCAAGTGAGCTCGATATAAAGGCAATTGAATGCCTATTTAGAGAGACGAACTAATAGCCTCAATATGGAGGCAACTAAATACCTAAAGAAAGAGGAGAGTTGAGGAGTTTGGATAAAAAAACGTGTTGAAAAGTTTGAATAAATAAATAGCTGGATGCCTGGAGAGAGACAAACTAAGTAGCTCGATATAAAGACAACTGAATACCTAAATAGATATGTAAGCTACCTAAATTGATATGTAAGCTGAGAAGCTTGATGTGGATGAGACTTATTGTTTGGATAGAAAAATGAGTTGAGAAGCTCCATACGAAGGCAACTGCGTGCCTGAATGGAGACGCGAGTTAAGGAGTGACAATATAATGTCTAACTAGGAAAATGAGTTGAAAAGTTCAATATGTAAGCAATTGGATACCCAAAGAAAAAAGAGAGTTGAAAAGCTAAGATGGAGAGGCGAGTAGCAAACTCGAATAGAGAGGCAACTAGGTGTCTAAAGAGAGAGAAATTGAGAAGTTCCGTATATATTATTTTTTTTTTAAATATCGATAATAATTATTCATATAATATTTTTTTTTAATAATATTCAATAATATTACTCATACAATAGAGTGCAATTATTATTTTTTAAATATCAATAAAAGTTATTCATATATTTATATCATAAAATTATTTCATAAAATAAAGATTTTTCTATTTAACTTTTCCCTCTTTTATGTATGTGACGAAATAGCTTTAAAAATACATATAACTTATTACAATTGTTTAATTAAACTATATATTTACATGATTCAGTATATTTTTGCAGATATTAGTTGAAAACAAAATAAATATTAATGTTGGGTTTAATTATTTTGTAATAATAGAATTTTTAACTTGAATCTAACTCTCATTCTCAAAACAAGAAAAAAAAAATCCAACTATAAACGATATAATACATTTCAAAATTTATTTTTTGCATTTTTTGAATTATGGAACATTTTTAAATGTAATTTTGGATGAATGAATGTTATAATTTTTTTTTTATCATAATTAGCAAATTTTTTTTTTTTTTTTTTATAAAAAATTAATAATAGGATATAGAGAAGTTGGCCCATTCAAAAGGAGCCGAAGCGGTACGACTCAGCAAATTCAAGTTCACAAGGATATAGATAAGTTAGCCCATTCAAACATTTTAGGCCTTGGCCTGGCTAGTGATCTTCTAATAAACGGGCTCAACAGCCCAAAATAGAAAGATATTTATTTCCTGAGCGCGCAATCTATCCGTTAAAATAGTTGTGATACAGACGGGAAGAAACAAAAAATAAAATCTATGGTTTCTGAGATTTATTGAGTAGATTTTAATTTTGGAAGAGGAAGTTGCTTATGCTTTGTAGCGCTTCCTCTAACAATGGCCACTTCTCTATCACATATGCATTCTCTTCAAATTAATTTATTTAAACCTCAATTTCTTACTCCAGTCGTCGCTAATCGCTCTGTTCGTTTACTAGCCGCCTCTCCCAAATCATCACCTCAAAAGACCACCACCACCACCACTACTTCGCTTGAAATTTCGCCAACGAAGCCGAAAACTTCAATTTCTAGTAAACGGATTGATTTCCCCGAGTCACGATCGCCTTCCTCTTCGTATTTGTCCGATTCGTTCTCGGGTTTTGTCGGTCGTTTAAGGTGCATATACTATGGTACAAGCTGTTAAATTGTAAATTGATTAATTGCTTGACCTAACCCTTTGATTTTCAAAGTATTGAAGTGTTTATGCATTTCTTGCAGAAATGTGTTTAAGATTGATGAGCTTGGTTTGGAGATTTTGTCAATTGCATTACCTGCTGCCCTGGCTCTCGCTGCTGACCCCATTACGTCACTTGTCGATACCGCGTTTGTTGGTCATATAGGTAGAGCTTCATTTCAGTCATAAACTATACTTAACTTCTTGAAATATATATATATATATATA